>JAUZST010008318.1:0-13629 GCA_034779995.1 Parotocinclus haroldoi
ACACACACACACACACACACACACACACACACACACACACACACACACACACACACACACACACACAGACACACAGAAACACACAGAGACATACAGACAATCCTTGTGGGGACTTTCCATTGACATAAAGATTACTTTAGCTAGTTAATATACTGCTCACAAAAACTGTCCCATAGTTTTTGTGAGCAGTGCATCTACCCCTAACCTTAACCACAGCAATCAAATGAAGAGCTTTTTGCAAGCCAGCCAAGATCTCAGTCAAAGTTGTAAAACCAATTCTCATGAGATTTAGATTAAGGATAGAGCAGAATGTTGATGAACAGACTTGTTGGAAACCGATCCTAATAGGGGTACAAACAATTCTATTGCCACTCATTGTTTCTGGAGAATTGATAAATGTCTTTATATTTGAATGTGTTGCTGAAGTGGTGCCCAAAACATGTGTCTATATAGTGTACCTTGGACTAACTGGTGCCAGGTAATTGGACTTTTGCCAGAGAACTCTAACTGGACTTTCTTTACCTGTAACCTATACTGCATAATTTGAATGCAACTCCAGGACCACAAACCAAAGCATCTCAACACTACAGATCACCACTCTAGCTACTGAGCTTCAGCAGTGCTCACAGGACACTGCCTACAGGATGATGGTCACTGTACATATTTGGAATTTCGGTCCAGCAGTGACACTGAAGCATTGCAGCATTGCAGCATCTGATGCACCAGCACAACGCCCACAGTTCTGAGAAGGATCCACCACTCAAACAGTACCTGATCTGTGGTGACCCTTTGGGGTTCCATTAGATCGTTACAAAAACAGAGTAAAAAGGACTAACAATGTCTGTAACTGCAAAACTACAAAGTGCTTCTATATGGTAAGCTTAGCTGATAATATGAAGTGTACTAACATGGAGGTGATGCATGGAGGAGCAGTGACAGTCTCATGTTTCAGACACTGGATTAAATCAAAGATCATGAGACCAAATATTCGCCCTTGCCAAACTCCCAGTGCTCAACCTTGAGCAAAACCCTTAAACCTTAACTGCTTAGTTTAATTATAAGTCACCCTGGATAAGTCACATCTGCCTGTATGAGTCTTCTAGTCTTTCCTTTTTTAGGCGATTAAATGTGTTTACATGTCAAGCGATGGTTCAAGCAGTGCAGCTCCAATTATGGACTGCAGAGCGCTTATAATGAAGATCACTGCTCCATTCTATAAGGATCAACAGCGTTATTTGGTGCTGTGTCTGAATGCTGAAGTCACCGGGGAGCATTTGATTACATCCATACTTAACAGCAGTTAATTAGCTAATAGCACATCTTACATTTGTGTTAAATTGCCCTTTTATAGCTAATTGCCCCTCCAAGGCCAATGCAAGGATTCCCTTTTCCACTGCACTAGCTTCTGAATTTATACGTTGTCCACCCCTGATTCTGGGCCATAGCCTGAACTATATGAATCTGGGCATTTAGATTTAATGGGTGAGTAGGGTTCCACGTTCAGCCCTTACTCTTGATGATTGATTGAAATTAAGCGACAGTTTAGAAAAAGTACAACTGTTGCACATATCAAAACCTCAACCTACACATGGTCAGCATGCACCACTCTGCACATCCCAACAACAGGCTTTCATCTACACCTCTTTCGAACAAACTACTGTCATAACTATAAAATACCAAGCCTCATCATTGATGACGCGCTTGTGAACGCAAGTTCTGGTTTTAAACAGTCAATCATGCTAATAATACACGTTGACTCTCCATTAGAAAATATGGGGAACATGTTTGTGTCTGCTTTTTTATTTGTGTCCCATTTTCACTATTAACACAACTAGGCCATTTTGGCTGTAACAGAAGATCCTCTGAACCATTTTCTTAAATCTGTTAGGCTGCCCAAGCTTATAACGTTATTAGTCATTAGAGGAAATGTCTACAACCCCCTTCGTGTATTGCATGATCATTTCCTTACTGATGCAGAGCAGTATTTCTTCATGTCCTAACAGGTGAACAGCAACGTTAGAGTAAAACCAAATCTAAACAGTACACCCATTTATTGTACAACCCCAAATCCGATAACCAGGGATGATTGGGGAAATTGCTCTTTTAAAAAAAGCAGTGTTTTGTACGGTTACTTGGTACTTTTATTGCAGGCAGGAGAGTCCAGTACCAGTACCCTCATCCTCTGTAGCCAGACCTTTGTAATGTGTGCAGCGTGTGGTTTTGCATTGTCTTACTGAAACATGTATGGACATCCCTGGCGAAGATGTCATCTTGCAGACAGCTTATGTTACTCTTAAATCTCAGTGTACTTTTTTCCCTGGCTTTTGGACTTGTTGCTGATAATAGTCTGGATTTTTGTCTTTAGTCTGGAGCAAAAAAAAGGTCTGGAATACTGATCATCTGACCATAATACACCTTTCTACTGTGTGATTGTCCATCCTAGGTGCCTCAGAGCCCGGATAAGTCAACGTCGCTTCTGCAGATGGTTAAAATACAGGTTTACAGTAACGTTTTAAAAGGGATTTGTGAAAGTAACTCTGTATTGTACTGCCCAATAAAGGTTTGATAAAGTAATCCCCTGCCCATGTGGTATCAGCTATTGATAAATGACAGTTATTTCTTTAAGACACATTGATTTTAAACAAGTCAATAATTTCATCACACTTGTTGACAAACTCGCCCCTCAGAGCCCCAGCCTTTTTTGAATTTTGCTTTTGTACCAAATCATGACTACGAAATCATGTCCTTAAATACTTTTTTGTTTACCTCATAACTAGCCTTAAATTGTTCTTATCCCAATGTGTTGCAGGCCTAAAATGCTGGAAATTATGTTTGTTAGCAAACTAAACTTGACCAGACAAAACATGAAATGTCTCAGGTTCAAGTCTGCATGGAAATAACAGTCATAGTAAGGAACACCGCAGTTTTTTTAATCCATTTTCCATACGGTCCAACCACTATCTGATTTGGGCTTGTATAACGAAAAAGGGGGCACTGTCCCTTAGTGACAGCTTACATTTCTGGAGAGAAACCAGAACAGCATCAAAAGGCAGAGGTCGGTCTGGAATTGTACTACATCCCTCATGCTCAGAAGCTTCTGAAGCAAATCCCGTAGCTCCTTCTTTTCTCCAGTTCTGTTTTATGTAAGAAGGTGAAGTCCGGGCACAGAGCAACTCTACACCTGTGATTTATAATATATCACACATTTCAGACCAGAGCAGTGTAGTAGACATTGACAGTAAGATGTTTAATTCAGTATGACATCCATAGTGCATGCTGCATGCTGTGCACGACTGTGCTAATTTCCTGTCGTGTAATGGTACGGACTGAATTGTATGCAGGATGCAAGAGCAGTCCGCTATCAATTATTCCCTTTTAGTTCTTCAAATACAAACAATTTACAGGTAGTCATGTAGCAGACACCCTTATCCAGATCAGCTAACTGATACTATAGTGTGAAGCCTGAACCTTCTGATCCACAGTATTGTACCTTAACCGCTGCATCATTTCACACATCAGTGTTTTATTTAGCAGCCTCTGTCGCCCTGACCCCAAAGCCTGGGCTAGATTGCAAAGTGCGAGCCTTGTTAAAGCGGTTACAGGGTCTTGAGAAGGACAGAAAATCTCAACCTCACGATGATGCATTGCTTGTTTGTTTTTATTTAGTGAATCCGTATCAGTAGCAGTGCCTGTTCATGACAGGAGCAAGTTTATATCAACACTAGTCAGTCAATTCCCACTGGGTTTGACTTTGGGTTTAGCAAGCAATTCAACTAATGCATTTCCTTTGGAATGTGGGAGAAAACTGGAGTTGCCAGAGTAAACCCAAACAGACACAGCAAAGACATGTAAACTCCACACAAAGTCCAAGGGCTGGATCGAACCGAGGATATCTGGAGCTGTGAAGTGACCCTGCTAACTCCATGCTGCTCCCATAGTGATGCAAAAAATAATAATTCTTGTGCTTTACACCAAGCGATATATTATTACAATTATACTCTTGGCATACCCCGTATGCCGCTGTTTGTGTAATTTTTTTTTTAAGTTTCATTAACATTTTTTTCATTATCCAAGAATGGATAAAAAACCTGGAATTTGGCTAGCACATGGAGTACGGCGAGAAGCAGGTGAGTGATGCGTTATTGTTCAGTACCTGAGCCTGATACAGACTTGCAGGGTCTCGGATTCCTACGAAGGAGCGGTTGGCAGGTGGTGTCCCGGGAGCAGAGTATGCTGACAAAAAGAAAGGCAGAGACACAGCAACGTTCAGCACGTTTATTACGATCAATCAAGTGATGCTAATTGATAGCAAAGTTCGTTTGACTCCAATATCAACACAATGTCCCTGTTTTACGTTGGGCAGAAGTACAAAATTTTGTCAAGTTGTCGACCAACATGAGTTTTTTTTTTATTGCCGATGCAAAGTGGGGTAAGTGACAGCCGATACGTAATGTCAACATCACATTTTTTTTTGCAGCTGATAATAATAACTAATGATAATTAAAATGAGACACAATCATTGAACTTAAACGGGTAATACATGAATAAAAAAATATGTGAATACACTTTTAAAGAAATGCCAATGGTAGCAGCATATTTTTGTCTTTAATCTTCAAAATTGGCCCCGCCCTCACTGAATGTTCTCTCACTCAGTCCACCCAGTTTACAAGCTGCAAGTTGTAATACAAAAAAACGAGTTTCTCTGTATTTTCTCAACTATTTTTTAACTGTATTTTATGTTATTTTTTTAATCAAACTCATTGATCTACAATAAATTCGACTTTTTTCAAACGATTTTTCGTGAACGTATCCCATCGTAAATCTGGGACTACCTGTATGTATCTAATTAAGTAACAGAAGACTGGAGGAAGTAAACTGAAGATGAGTGCCGTAGCTAATGACGTTACTAGTACGTTATGTTATTGGATATGTTATATGTTTGTGTGCATCAAGCTTGTCCTTACTTGGCAGCACATTCAGCGGAGCGATACTATTTTGGTGTCAAAAAGCGAGAACGCACCTCAACCAATCAGATTGTCGAAGGTTGGAACAAACTGTTTCAAATAGCGGATGGAAGACAGAATCTAGTTGTGTCTGTGTGTGTGACTCCTTTATCTGCTTTTGAAAGGTGGCGGTGCCTGCCTGGACTACAGTTCCATTTGCTCTCTATAGCATTTTGAACGGACAAGAATTCATTATAATAAGAATAACAATCAAACATAAGGTTAAATCAGTGCTTTGCTGAATAAAAGTGTTTAACTGAGAGTACTAATTGAGTAAATATTTGTTGGCAAAACATACAGTGCTAAAAAAAAAAAACGTATATTTGATTTTGAAACTTCCCCTAGTTGTGAGCAGTATATTAATTATAGATGCATTCATAATAGATCGCCCAATCAAACATACTCCTACTACTACTGATAATAAAAGTAACAATTCGTCCACGAGCAGAGGTGGGAGTTAAAGAGCAAAAGTCATATCGGGTCATGTCATGCCAGTCGTATGCTCACTAGTTCATGTTTGGTCTAGATGGTGCTCTAACTCAGTTGATGTCTTTAGAGACTTTTTTGTAAGTTACTCGTGTTTGTGTGTGTATAACTTTCCACCACTTTTTTGTTATACGTACGTAATAAATGGCGTTCCTAAGTGCAGGTCCTGTTGTAAGTAGTACTCCTTTGTTTGTCCCTCCACTACCTGTATGTCCTCTCTAACCTTTAGCAGTATAAACTGGTTCACATTTCCTCGTTGAGACTCTTTCATCTGGGTGATCTCCCGTAAATGAAGTCAAAAATGAAATGGTTTAATTCTTTACTAGTAATCGAGCGTGATGTTGTGTAATCCAAATCCTAGCCAAGCAGCTACTGTCTGGCTCTTACCTTTAACTCTAGGTCCCTCAAGATAAGGATGTCTGCTCATAGATAAAGGGGTGCTCTAGCTGCAATCAAGTTCGAGCATCTTCACGTGCTTTCTGCAAGACACCACTATGCAAACCAGCTCTTCCCTAATGAAAATGTCCCCCAATATGGGCTGTTAGATCGAGTCCAGTAATTAAGAAGCAGACATTTATCTTGGCCTCTCCAAGGAAAATCCTCTATTTAAACCCCCCTGAGAAAAGCTGAGCTTGCCATTTTGCGAGAACGCCACTGTGAACGAGGCCAAAACCAGCGCATTCATTCAGAGCGGGCTCAGCTTACAGAGAATCCATAATTATTAAATAGAGTCTGAGCTGGCCTACCAGGCAGACACTCTAATCGTATTTAGCGAGATGAGAAAGGTGCAGGTTACACATCATTACTGCAGCAGCGCTGAGAATGTCGGTGTAACAGCGTGTTCAGCTCTCCTCAGCATTCCTTAATGAAATTACAATTAATAACTGACAGCAGCTTCTTCTGTGACGAAGCTTAATACAACTTTTATCCATCATGCTAGTCTGCACTTAGTTTTGTATTGCGTAATGAGACTATAGTATTTAATTATTGGTATGAATACTCAACATTTCGCAATACCGTAGCTGCTCCTGTAGCTGCCAATTTAACAATAGCCAGTCAGCCTGGTAGGTCTTACATATTCAGTACAGCTCTGCATCTTGGGAGGAACCCCTGGCATAGGCACCCTCAGTCATGCTTTACTGGTTTAATTGTCCCCAGTAAAATGTTGCCGTGCCCCAATAAAGTCTAAAAAGTAAAAACAGTTCTCAGGACAGTGGAGACCAGAGGTGTCTTCCATGTTTCAGAAGAAGAAGGCAATTCAAACCAGGGTGTTTCCTGAGGAATGCTAAGAATCAGGAGCATCTGGTGAGGCAGAAACGTCTGAGAAACCTACTGGTATACACCCACCAAGTGCAACAATACCTTTTGTGCCAATAAAGCATAAGCCAGAACTTAACAGTGTCAGGAGGCCTTACATCTGGACTTGTCCGATCAGTGCCGGGGAACCGAACTGTACTACACAATGCGAATGCTCTTCCACTCAGGCGGTCTGATTTGTATCCAGCCTCTGGCAAGCGAGCCAAGGTTTTACTAGCAGGTGCTGTATACTGTTTCCTGGCACCAAAATTCCTATTATTTCAGGCGTATGATATCTGCTGCTAAAAGTTGCAGTTCACATTATTTCATTTAGGTTACAAACCTCCCGACTTGGCCAAACAGATTTTTCATTTCTTTCATGTCCTCTCCACCATGCATTATAGTTCTGATGCAAACTCCCATGTCCATCCAAACCCACCGTTATGCATTTATACCAAAAGATTCAGCTATAGTCTGTTGCCTCTTCTATACTGATACTACAGCACTCACCCCTACAGTATTTCACAAAAGTTAGTACACCCCTCACACCGATCATTATCGGCCGATTTCCAGGACAAAGTATGTGATCGGCGTAAGAACAAACACTTGGCGGAGTGTGGTGAGTTTCGAAGGCACCCGCTATGTGATCGGCACTCATGGGCGATCGCTATCGGAATCGGCAGCATAACACATGATCATCCCTAATTTTAATATTCTTTCATGGATCAACACTGAAGATATGACACTTTGATACAATATAATGTAGTCCGTCTACAGTTTGTATAACAGTGTAAATTTTCCGTGCCCTCAAAATAACTCAACACACGGCCATTAATGTCCAAACCACCGACAACAAAAGTAAGTACACCCCTAAGTATCAGGCATTTCCTCTCCGCAGTATATTGTGACTTGTCAGTATTAAAAGGTATCAGGTGTGAACTGGGAGCAGGTGTGTTAAATTTGGTGTTATTGCTCTCACTGTCGCTTATACTGGTCACTGGAAGTTCAACAGGGCAAAGAACTCTATGAGGATCTGATAAAAAGAATTACTGCTCTACATAAAGATGGCCTAGGCTATAAGAAGACTGCCAAGACCCTAAAAGTTATCTGAAGCACGCTGGCCAAGACCATGCAGTGCTTTAACAGGACAGGCTCTTCTCAGAACAGGCCTTACCATGGACAACCAAAGAAGTTGAGCGCACATGCTCAGGCTGGTTATTGAAAATAGATGTAGGAGTGCTGCTGTCATTGTTGCAGAGGTTAATGGGGTGGGAGGGGTCAATCTGTCAGTGCTCAGACCATCCCGGGCACACTGTATCAAACTGGTCTGCATGGCTGTCGTCCCACAAGGAAGCCTCTTCTCAAGATGATGTACAAAAAACCCTGCAAACAGTTTGCTAAAGACAATCAGACTAAGAACATGGATTAGTGGAACCATGTCCTGTGGTCTGATGAGACCAAGATAAACTTATTTGGTTTGGATGGTGTCAAGCGTGTGGCGGCAAACCAGGCGAGGAGTACAAAGACAAGTGTGTCTTACCTACAGTTAAGCATGGGGTGGAAATGCCGTGGTTTGGGGCTGCATTTGTCACCAGCAGTTTAGACACGAATGGCTGTGTGTTGACTTATTTTGAGAGAACAGCAAATTTTCACTGTTATACAAACTGTAGACGGACTACTTTACATTGCGAGCAAGTGTCATATTTTCAGTGTTGTCCCATGAAAAGATAGAACAAAATAGTTACGTCTACATTAGTTAGGGTGTACTAACTGTGAAATATTGTAACTGTGTTTTGAGAACAGCAGGCTCTGATTTTGTGTATCTTGTTATCGGATGGTTGCACCTTTAAAACCCACTCCTCCAGTCCTAATTTGTTAAAGGGATCTCCTGGTTGTTTAAGATGTTGTTTTCAGCCTGGAGAGTAAATGACTGTTCAGTCTGTTTAATAAAAACAAGTACAACTGTTTGTGTGGTTAGTTTGGGAGGTTCTATATGATATTCAGTTGTAAATCTGAGCAATTACATTGGTATGTTAAAAAATTGCTTAACTACTCAGTTACGACTCCGTCAGGACCTTTTTTTTTTTTACCAATACCAAGTTTGCAGTTTAGGGGTTAAACTAAAACCCTATGAGGTTTTCAGGGGAACGGAGCGGGCAAGTTACAGATTTAGCGGGCATCACGGTGGGCCACTTACTGGGGGAGGTGGGTGAGGTGGCGGCTGCGTCTGGCGAGGTGCTGCTGGGTTTGGAGTCGGGGGGCAGCGTGAGGCGAGGCAGGGCTGGGGGAGGCGGGGGGGCCAGCATCTGAGAGGAGATGTAGTGAGGGGGAACCTTCACCTGACCACTGCCATTCAGCTGCGGGAGAAAGAGAGAGCAACAGTCAGCCAGCACCTGCAGGGGCCGCCACAGGGCCAAACATAGATTAAATACAGTCAGCTGCTCTCTCTTGCCCACCGCCTCGCCCTTCTGCCTCAATCCCCATTACTTTTGCATCCGCCACATTGCCCTCCTACATCAACACCCATAACTGTCCTCCACCACATCTTCTTTCTGCCTCAATTCCCATTATTATCTTATTCGCCACATCGCCCTTACGCTTCAGTTCCTGTTACTCTCACATGTGCCACCTATCTGTCTTAATATTTAATACTCTTTTAGATACTGCTTCAATCCCCATTACTCTCATCCACCACATCGTCTTTCTATTCCAATCCCCATTACTCTCATCCACCACATCGTCTTTCTATTCCAATCCCCATTACTCTCATCCACCACATTGTCTTTCTATTCCAATCCCCATTACTCTCATCCACCACATCGTCTTTCTGCCTCAATCCCCATTACTCTCATCCACCACATCGTCTTTCTGCCTCAATTCCCATTACTCTCATCCACCACATCGTCTTTCTGCCTCAATCCCCATTACTCTTTCTTCTGATACCTCACCCATCTGCTTTAGTCTTTATTATGAACTCGTCCAATATTTAATACCATTCTAGGCACTATTTAATGCCATTCTCCTTTACTGTTCTCTTACCCCCCCTGCCACAATCTCCTGTACACTCATGCCCACCACCTTGACCTACTCCCCCAATCCCCATTTGGGGTGTGTTCCATATTTGTTGTTTGGCCAAACAGGGTACTGCCTCACTGTTCTGCCCTTAAGCTCCACTACTCTCTCACCGCCAGCTCCTACCTCAATCCACCTTCCACTTGACAATTCAGTAAATACTTCCTCTTTGTTTTTGGCAGTGTTACTCAAAAGAAGGTGTCAGGTTTTTAAACGTGCTACATTATACTGTTTTAGGCTGGTATTTTAGGTAGGTACTCCTGAGATTCTTTAGTAATGTTTTGAGACAAAACTTTCCACCACTTTGGATTTTCCTTTCGTCTATAAATAGTCAATAAGAGTTACAACATAAAACACAGTAACATTTTTGGAAAACACATGAATTCAGCATTTTATCAGTGGGATGAGACAAACAGAAAAGCCAATGGGAGCGATGTGTTACAGCTGTATTAAGGAGAACATTGGACTTGAAAGAAGAATGAATCTGAGTTGAACTGTTTAAAATGCATGTTCTAAAATCTGGCCTTAAAGTTAAAATATAATGACAATATAATGGCAGTAATTTGGTGGGAAGCTGTTGGATGTTTTAAGCTGTAGCGATGAGCAATTAAAAGAAAACACTACACTTTTCTTGGAATTATTGCAGATCGTGCAACCACTCACTTGGTTTTGGGTGGAGGTTGGGGGGCAGCACAAATCGAAACTATTTAAAGTCAAATCAGACATGTAATCAGTCTCATTTCCAATATGTCTGAAGGAGACAAGTGCACTTTGTGTTGCTGCCATGCGCACTGTGCATAAACTGCACGTTTAGGCTCGTACACCACCTTTATACATAATACACAAGGATTTTTATGGGTTGAATGTGACCTAATTGTTCTTTGAAGTGGCACCAAAGCCTTAGTTAATCCAATCCTCAGTACTGGAAATGGGCTTCTTTGGTAAATCCACCCAAAATACAATTCCGTGGGAATTCTTGGGACTTGGCAACCGCTCACAAGACCCAGCTATTTACACCTGGTTACAGGTTCAATCATTCGATTTAAATAAGCTAGGATGAGTAGCGGTGGCAAGTTGCCATATACAGGTGTAGAGTAGCAGCTGTAGTCAGCAGTTGCCAGGTCCCCAAAATGTACACAGAATTACAGAATTGCATGGTTGGAGGGTCATACAGCAAACACTCAATTCAAAAAGTGTTCGAGATATGTATCTATATATTTATTAACTGGGGAAAATATGAGACTGACCTTAATTAATAGAAGATAATAGACTAATTGTAAAGCTGCTTTCAGAAAATGTTCCATTGAAAAAAGCAAAACGAAGTCAGGGTAACTAAGTAACCAAAGGCCACTTTCACATTGGGTTCAAAGGTGTAAATTGACAATGTTTTAAAGAGAAAGTCACTGCTCCCCAATAAGAACATTGCTGACCATGAAATGGGACAAAAGAGCCAGTTTTTTTGACCTAGTTCAGAAATATAACTTTTTGGATAACATAAGTAGTGTAACACAGAAAAAGGACATTCTTTATTCCAGCATAAGAACTAAATCGTATCTGTGAAATATGGTGGTGGTAGCAAAAAGTTTGGGTAAGCAAGGAGTTCATATGCATAATAAAGGATAATTTCCATCAATAAATAAATAAAATAATAAAGTATACTATCTTGATCTCAGTTGTTTAACTGGGATCTTTGCCTATGTTTAGAACTTGTGTGAAAATCTGATAATGTTTTAGGTCATATAGGTACAAAAATGTAGAAACTTCTGAAGGGCTCACAAACTTTTAAGCACCATGTCTCACTGTGAACTCAAATTTCATGTCACTGGACTGGGGAATCGTTACTAACCAATCCAAACTCACCTGGCAACCATTTAAAGCAGCCACCAATTTACAGCTGGTTTAAACACATTTAATACTCTACTAATCTCCTAAAATGTATTAAATCAAATAAAATACAAAATCCCATATTTTGTGAAGTTGTCAAATGTAGGAAGGAAAGAACAGCATGTTGCCATGCAAACTGCACATAAACTGGTCGTTTAGTATGCTTCATAAAGTACAAACTCCATTTACATACATTTTCAACAGTGTGGACAAAAATGTACTGCAAAGGGTAATCGCTAAAATACTTGGCAACCTCAGTGCAGCTGCTAATTGCATTGGGTGTTTGGCAACTCTCCAACTCAAATTGAATACATAAACAGCCATGTCTTGCCATGTTTACTGCACATAAACTGCAGGTTTGGCCTTGAACATGTAGGGTTTTTTTTGACAAACATTTTGGTTTTTTTTGCAGTGAATGTGAACTTATTGTGCCTTAAAATGGGTGCAAAATCCTCCATTCATCCAAGCCTCGACCTGGAATGGGACGTCCCTGTTTATGTATTCAAAAGCAAAAACAAGCCCACAGTTAATGTTTAAGGAAAGCTTTACTTAGATTTATATACGTCTGGTTCTCTCACTCTCTGTCTGTCAGCAGATATGTGAGAGATGGAGTAATGTTCTGGGTGGATGGTCTGGCAGACAGATGCTATCCATCGCTCTCTCTTGCTGTCTTAACCAATCCATCGTCAGGACTGCACTACTACAGTAGTGTGTGTGTGTGTGTGTGTGTGTGTGTGTGAGAGTCAGATTCATTGCGGGTTGTGTCCTTCCTGAGTGGCTGGCTGCAGTCGCACTGCAGTGTGCCGAATTTCAATGAGACTGCAGGACAAAATATACACACTCGGTCTAACACACTGTTCCTGAGTCAGCAAAACTACACAGGAATCTCCGTCCTGCTCTTATTCTCTCTCTCAGCTCTCGCTTATGTCTGATCTCACTCTCTCAGCTCTCGCTTCTGTCTGATCTCACTCTCTCAGCTCTCGCTTCTGTCTGATCTCACTCATCTCAATCATGTGGAAGTCCAAAAAGTAGACAAAGAGAATCCAATTATACAAATAAGATATATATACAATCCAATATAATATATTATATGGCCATTTATTAACTGGGGAAAATATGAGACTGACCTTAATTAATAGAAGATAATAGACTAATTGTAAAGTTGCTTTCAGAAAATGTTCCATTGAAAAAAGCACTACGGGATAACAAAGGAAGTCAGGGTAACTAAGTAACCAAAGGCCACTTTCACATTGGGTTCAAAGGTGTAAATTGACGATGTTTTCTCGCTTCTGTCTGATCTCACTCACTCTCTCAGCCCTCATTTCTGTCTTATCTCACTGTCTCAGCTCTCAGCTCTCTCAGCTCTCGATTCTGTGAGCTCTCACTTCTGTCCAACATCTTTGCTCTACTCCCTCAGCTCTGGCACACCCTCTTTGTTTTTCGCAGATCATGATATGAATTCATGACTCAGGGAGTTTTCTCTTTATGGGTTTCCCTGGAGACACTAAATGACTTTGCACAGTGTCTTTGCACAGTGACTACTAAATATAAGCTTGTGTTTGTGTGTGTGTATGTGAGAGAGAGAGAGAGAAAGAGAGAGCGAGAGTTAGAGAGAGAGAGAGCTATAGAGAGAGTGTATGTGTGAGTGTGTAAGGTTGTCTGGGACTCTGGCTGTGTAAAAGTAAGTCTACATGAGTGAAATCAGAGCTGCTAGTCCTTTATGTGTTTAGATACCTGTGGTTGCTCACACTCAGGTTGCACTGAGTAAAGTCTGCACAAGTAACTGGCAAACATGTACATACGTGTGCACGCCAACACACACACTCACACACACACACACACACACACACACACACACACACACACACACACACACACACACACACAC
>JAUZST010008319.1:0-13627 GCA_034779995.1 Parotocinclus haroldoi
CCCCTGTTGAGTCTTGGTTCCTCCCAAGGTTTCTTCCTACCATTTTAGGGAGTTTTTCCTTTCCACTGTCGCCCTAGACTTGTTCAACTTGGGATTTGAGACAATGCTACGTTGTAAAAAGCGCTATAGAAATAAAATTGAATTGAATTGAATTGAGCTGCCAAGGTACCAGCACAAAAACACACTCAGCAAACCTTAGCGGAATCATCCTCCTAAAATAATGCCGCAGATCGCAAGACACAACTGCTGTCACCAATTAGATTTGAATACTTTAGATCTAAGACGACAGAATCCCAGAAAATACTGAAATAACTTTTTTTTTTGTATTACACCCCTATTGTGAAGCACGTCTAACTATGGACTGTGTCTGAAATGGTTCCGTATTCTATGAACTACACTGCTGACAAAATTAGGGGACATTTGATGAGGGCAATATTATTTGAAATATCACCTAATTTTTGTGATTAGTATATATAACGCATCACTAGCTTATAGGAAGCAGAACCAGTGGAGATCAACATATTCAACATATCTGATTTCATTACTGTGTGACAGTAGATTCATTACCATACTAAACACACACATTCTAAAACTGTCAGCATTTGCCAGTTAAATGAACACTTTGCATTCAAAGGGTACCGTTCTGGTAATCGCTGTTGTGCTTGTTTTGTTTTCTGTATTCTTCGTCTGGGCAGTTGAATAATTAACTGCATTTAAAAATAATTCTAGATTTCCTCCTCATGACGTACGGCAGTTACTTGCATTTGAATTGGCCGTGGTTTGCGGCTAAGTGTCGTCATGAAGACTGCGTGTTTGTGTGTGGGCGTGAGTGTGCTGTCTTTCTGCGTGATCGGCACATTACTTGTGCATCTTAATTTTGCATTTTCAGAATCCCTGAGCTCTAGGCTGTAAAAAAAAATTGCATTCAATCCTTAACGATCGACGCCGCCAATAATTATGCTTCCAAATTCATTAGCATTGGGTGATTAGCGTAATATTTTGGCCTGGACTGTGAAGCCAAACTTATTACATGTCTAATCCAATCAGAAACTTCAGATGGATCCAACTCTCCAGCAGCCATTAGGTGGATGATTTGACATGTCTGAAAGGCAAAACTCTGCAACGATGGCGCCTTTAAGCAGGGCAAATGTCACTCGTGTTCATACGTACACACACACACACACACACACACACACACACACACATACACACACACTAGCCAACTTAGTGGGGACTTATTTATGTTCATTCATTCATTGTCTGGAAACTCTGGGCGCAAGGGCAGAAAAAACCCTAAATGGGACGCCAATCCATCGTGGGGCACACACACACATGCACACTAATGCACACAGTCACACACTAATGGCCACTTTAAAGACACCAATTAACCTAACACACATGCCTTTGGATTGTAGGAGGAAACTGGAGTACCTGGAGTAAACCCACACAGACACGGGGAGGACTCCACACAGAAAGGACCCAGGCCGCTCCGACTGAAAACTGGTCATTTTTCGGACTATACTGTATGTTTCCTATTCTAAACGTCTTTAGCTAACCTAACGTTACGCATTCCAGGAATTCAGCTCTTCTGTCTCAGCAGAGTTCGAGTAAACAAAACTCGGCCAAACTTTGTGAAAGTCTCCACCAGAGGGAGCCGCTTTGTGTTGGTCCAGATGATGACATGGAAGTTTTTATATACGACATCTCGCGATTAGTTAACATCAGTGGCAGTCCCAATTTTGGCGTCGCCTAACACGCTAAAACCCAAGCGACTGAGTGTGTGTGGTGTGGGGCGCTCAAGAGCATCGGGTTTCTTTGTGTACGAGCCTGTCCTTGTTCCTCCGAAAGCCTTTCAATTACGGGCTCTCTCAACATCCTGTAAATATTTTGTGAGACAATTGGTTGCAGCCAGACGGCAGATGCCTGGAGCCAAGACCTTTTAATTTGATCCGACGCACTTTATTAAGAGAGGAGAAGAAGGGCACGTAAACACACACACACACACACACACACACACACACACTGCGGGCTCTCACGAGGCCGGGGTTCAGCGCTGCCATGGCGCTTTTTTGACTTTGGCTCAATTATTTTGCTATGGCGAGCAGATCTGGGCGTTTCATCTCTCCTTCAAAGCGTCTTCTGTTCCACGTCGGCGAAAGGTTTTGCGTAAACATATGCAGAGAAGTCGTCTCCTGTCTCTGGCTCTGCCGTTTGAAACGGAAAGGTCCCCCCGGCTTGTGTACACAATGAAGCAGGCCGTGTTTGACAAACTTAGGTGGAACGCAGAGGAGCGCCGTATTCTCTTTCTTATTCGCTCTTGATCTCTGGCGCGCTCGCGTTCACATACTCGCATGCGTTCTCCCTGTCCTCTCTTGTCAGCGCGGGTTTGAAGATGGCATGGTGGTCAGGAATAATGGTGCGTCAGGGGACTGTTGTCATCCCTGTCAATAGAACGGCCAGGGGGAGCGCTACCTTTGTAGCCACCATTCTCTCCTTCGCCCATTTGCATTCCTCCACGCCGGGCGACTTATTTTGTTTCACCATCCTGACAAGCCATCCCCGATTCCCTCTGTGGCGTGCACGCCGGCGCGCGGACGTACGAGTGTGTAGGCCTGCTTGTCTCGGCTGCCTTTCACTCACGTCTTCTCAGTGTCAAGCACGCTCTTGAAAAGCCCAGGTCATTTTTTGATCGGATTGAATTTAACAAGGTTGCGTGCCTTTGATGTAATTAAACCCCCTGAGGCTGAGTTTTGTGTGTTTGGGTGTGTGAGGAATAAAAATTCTTCACGTCAAACACTCTCAAGCTCCTGCAAAATCAAAGAGAGCTCAGAAAGTGGATCTAGATGCAGAAAGAGAGAAAGAAAGAAAGCGAGAGAGAGGGAGCAAGAAACATTATTCATCTCTCATCAGTTTGCTTTCTTATCGTGTGTGTGTGTGTGTGTGTGTGTGTGTGTTCTTGTCACGTTTACATTTATAGGTATATGCTCCTTGGCAATAAAGCTTTACCGAAGAGAAAACGTCGGCTGAGACTCCCTTATGCTAGAGCGCTAATGCTAACGATCATCTCAGAAAGTCACACAAAGTCAAACTCTATGCATTTTGAAGCAGCATAAAGATTGATTGGGAGTTTTAACCGGAGGTGGAGGTGGTCTTAAAACACACTACAGCACAAAAAGAAATATTTCTTATTAAGGAAGGCATCTTCAGGGACTCGGATTTTATCCAACAATAGATTTTTTGTAGTAGCAATAGTTTAATAGCCACATTTTATTAATTGTACAACTCTTTATTAAGATCCATCCATTATTTTTCGCTTAATCCACACGGGTGCCGGTGCCCACCAGGCAACTGGGCAGGAACGACCCTAGACGGGGTGCCAATACATCGTAGGGCACACACACGCACACACACACACACACACACACACACACTAAGGGTCACTATTAGAGATACCAATAAACCTAAAATGCATGTCACTGGACTGTGGGACGAAACTTGAGTACCCAGAGTAAACCCACCCAGACACGGGGATTGAACTCTGTTCCTTCTTGCTGTGAGGCAGCGGTGCCGCCCCACCGAGCCACTTTTAAAGTGCCGCTCTCTTTATTAAGACACGAACATAAAATACAGGAAATCTGTGCACAAGGCAACATTTTTTTCTTTTATTCAATATTCACTTCTTCTATATTCATGACGTTCCTCGGTACCTTAACAACGGCTGCCTGTTAAGAAATCCCTGCTTTCGGGCAAAGCGAAGTGAACTCAGCGTTTCATTTCTGTTTCTTTAACAACAAAAGGCTGTAAAATGAAAAGGCATTAGGAAAACACCACACATTCGCTCTCATCTTGCAAATGTGTTCGAATAAAACAATAAGTGGTATTTATGAGCCATTTGTGCAAGCTTTGGATGTGGCTTCATTTGCTCCCATATTAAAGTGTCTCAGTGTTTTAGTGCTAAGTGGAGGTGACAGTTGGCAGGCTGGTGTGGCATTAACGGCACGCCGACGACCTGCTAATAGAACCAAAATATAACGCTTTAACTGAACCCTCGCTGTCATATTAGGCTCGCCATCTTTAACTTGCCTACATTAAGATGACACTTGGTACAAATGGTATTTTTTAAAGGAACTTCAGAAAGGAGGGGGAAGGAAAAATTCGAGTGATGAGACATTTCTCCCTGGCAGAAGGTAAGCACTGCACATTGGTGAAGCTTATACTTGAATCATGTAAATCTAACCTTAAGACATTTTAATACAGTTTTAATACAATTGGTCCCAAACAAGGTTCTGGTGTGTCCAAGCACATGTGGATTGCTTATGATGTATGAAGGACGTAACAGGTCCAGGGTCTATCTTGGGAACGTTGGGTCCAAGGCAGGAATACACCATGACAATTAATCAACGATGTCACACACTCGTGCAATTACAGTTAATTATACCTAGAAACGGTCTCTAGTCAGTCTCTTGGCATGCCTTTTGAGAGCAGAATAAAACTCTGAAGCCTGAAGGAAAGGACCTGGGAGAACATACCAAAATCTGCTATTCTGCTACATATACAAAAACATCTAAGCTGCTAGATGTATTTTCCAATTATTATAAACCCAAACTTTCAATCACAATGCTGAAACAGGTCTTTGATCAAAATGATCACCACTGTTGTCGCTACCACCTACACAACGGCAGATTAAGATGTTAAACATATCACTCCTGGAATAAAAACATATAAACACACCTTGCTGGCTGCACACAACCAAGAGGGAATGAGTTCACGGATTGGGCAGACGCTCACCAGCACTAATACCAGTTCCATCACTTCACATTTAGATGTTCCTCCACCTCAGCATCACTCTTCTGGTCTTCATTAACAATTACCAGTCCCACCATGCCCGGGTCCCGCCAGAGTGCAGTAACTCCCTCCATCATTTATTATAAGGAGACGTTCCTCCTATAACTTACCTCTGAGGACTCATTACCTTAAATCTATTTGTTATTTTTTTTAATTGTATGACTAATTGACATTTTATCATTGCTTTAAATTGTATTATTGGCTTAATTTTACCATTACTACTTAACTTTTATTAACTTACAACAGTCAGCTAACATCTAGGCCACCCAAGCAGGACGGCTCCATTTTTGAGTCTTGGTTCCTCCCAAGGTTTCTTCCTTCTTTATTCAGGGAGTTTTTCCTTGCCACTGTCGCCCTAGGTTTGCTCAGTTTGAGATTGGCCTTTTAAGATCATATAATATTGTGAAGCTGCTTTGAGACAGTGCAATCTGAATTTGAAATTTGAAAGGATGTAATTAAGTGTGTGATGAGGCACATCCTAATAATGTGTCCACATCTTTCAAATCTATTTCCATGTAATAACGTTTTTCATGGACCCACTATAAATGAACTTTTACCATCTTGTTTTCCATCGCCAATACATACTGTACAACAGTACATACTGCTGCTGCCGAGCGAGATGTACCGTAGCTCCAACACTCAACCTTACCATTACAAAACAAGCTATGTCGTTCAAACGCAGGTTCGCAGAAACTGCTGTATCTGGCAGCTGGCTCTTACCTCCGAGCCCTAGGAGCTGCTGTCCATGACATAAGTCTCCATTTAAAGTAAACATTTTGTATTCTAGTGATCTTCTAAGAGCTCTGTAATGCTTCAGCCTGGTACAATAGTAATGCTAAATGCTCACTTAAAAAATTCCACAGCTGATTCGAGCCTGTTTATGACTATAAACAGGAAGAGTGCTAATATTAACAATTCACTTGCCTTCCATAACATTGGAACGGACCCACGGCGGTGCCTAAATATTTGCCTTTGCTGGATTAATAATGCTCAGGTTTCTGCAGGAATAAAAGACATGATGTAATCTGTGTGGCAGTGTAATTCTAAGTGTAAATCATATTATATGTGGAATTCCTATATAACAAGGGCATTTCCTGTTTATTAACAATAATATAACACATTTTTTGTGCTCTGTAAGCTTTGAATTAAGATTTTTTGGGGGTAAGCGCCGTTAAACGTCTGTGAAACAGGACACCGAACGACATGGACGTTGACTGGACGTTACCATATTCACTTAGTGGTTTAGATATTTTGCACATAGCGTTTAACTTAAAACAGTATTACGAAAAACACAAAATAAAAAACATTGGCTACGAAACTGTAACGTATAACACAGTCACACTTTGTGTTCTTATAAAACTACATGCTGTATACTGCCTGCTATTCTTTTTTTTGTCAGCAGGTGTCTTAAGGGTTTACTTGTACAAGTTCTGTCATTTAGGCGTGAATTTGATATATGTAAGACAAATTCTTACATTTCTTGTTAACATTCTTGAGCTATCTGGTTCTTATTGGATGGACATTCCAGGAGCTTCAGGATCAGCCCTTGATGATGGTTGGTTATAAATTCAGACATCATACGGACTTGGTTTAAATAAGCTCAGAGAAACTTCCACAAAGGCTGTATGATACGTTGCGAAGTGGCAGTGAAGGAGGTGTTCCCAGACATAGTGGCCTTTATGCTTCTTCCAGTCCAGCAAAGATGCTGAGGTGTCCAGCAGCACTGCTGTGTCTGCTTCACTCGTATCTGTGCAACACTCACGACACATGACCCACCACCCAAAATATCTGCGCTGGAGGTTTGGCCTCTGAAAGGGTTTTATGACACATTATCTGCATGTATTTCCCATTGAAGGGGGCATGTCCAGTGGAATACTGATAGACGTGTTTGAAGTTTCACTGCGGGATGCTTAACCTGTGTACAGACTTGTGGAGGCGTGTCCTGTGTGTCAGTCCTAGTAAAGGGAGCGGGAACAAAGGAACAAGGTGTGTCCTCTGTATCTCTATTGATCTATCGATGGATGTGAGAGCAAAGTACCTATCAGCCTCAGTGGAGGTGTCCCCCTGTGTGGTCGGACCCAGTGATGGAGGTGTGGTCTCCATAGACTGGGCTAACTGAAACATTTGGACACGTAATTCAACAGGGAGGGTATAAGGCCGTTTGGAAGCAAACCGTAAAACATTGGCAGCGGGCAATCGAGGTCGAGGCAAGAGCGAGAAAACCGAATAAAATATCAGTTACCCAAAGACAGCAAAGCCCAAATATCAGCCAACATGTTTACATGAACAAGAAAGCACTGACGGCGGCATATGGATGTGTGTGTGCGCACGTGTCGTTCAGTCGGTCTGAGATTGCCATGGCTGTAGAGAATCTTCTCGCAGCCCATCCGTCTGCTCGACGCATCCAGATGTGCTCCTTAATGAAGGCAGCGTGCGCTCGGATAAATCCTGATCTCCAGCTTGCCTTTAACCTGAGGTTTCTCCTGGATAAACACTCCATTATGGCCCATTAACTTACATATGCTCGCCTCCTTTAGAGCAACTTGCAGGGCTGAGGCTGAGCAGCAGAGTAGAACCCCTGACATGTGTGTGTCTGTGAGGATCCCGGCGCAGTGCAGGCGAAAAAATAGGCCTACGCTCGCGAAGAGGAACCTTGCAGATTGTTAATCAATCCAATTTAGGCCGTGACATCTGGCAAGAGAATGACATATGACTCCTGGTAGCGGTTTTGTTCGGTGGAGCGGCGCATAGCGCAAGTGTCGTCATAAAATAAGTGCAGTTCACGTGGATGAGTGGTGCGGTTTGTAGAGAAATGCCATTATTATTTCATTTAACTGTCATTTTCTTAAGACACTATTTGGACGAATGGAAGATCTGATGTTGATCGGGATACGTTTTTTTTGTACTCGAGTACGTTTGAACTTCTGCCCTCTTCGCGTTACGTGGGGCTGAATGTCAAACGGCATTTTAGTGAGCATACTGCAGTGCACTATTTAAGTTCTACAGAGCTACATTGTCCATTTTATTAGAGACGTTCACCATTTTGCTAGACTATGTAGATGTAAAGTCAGAGACTGTAGCTCCTCGGTTTGTGTTCAAATAAGAGTCAAATCAGTCATCAGTGCTCACAGCATGCTGCCTCAGGATGCTGATGGCTAGACATTTTTGGCTATTGGACGATTGACAGGTGTCAGTCCAGCAGCAGTCAATGCAACGCTCACAACACGTCATTGGTCCTGTCCCCCACAGGGGTTCTGTGACCATCACAGAACAGACAGAGTAAACGGGACTATCAGTGCGTAGAGAAGCAGCTCAAAAAGAATATGCTCAAAATATGCTCAAAAAATAGAATGCCTAAGACTTTTGCACAGTACTGTATAAATACAGGGCGGCACGGGGGTTCAGTGGGGTGGCACCGCTGCCCCGCAGTAAGAAGGTCCCGGGTTCAATCCCAGTGTGGAGCAGCCTGGGTCCTTTCTGTGTGGAGTCCTCCCCATGTCTGTGTGGGTTTACTCCGGGTACTTAGGATTCCTCCCACAGTCCAAAGACATGCATGTTAGGTTAATTGGTGTCTCTAAAAAGTGGCCCTTAGTCTGTCACTGTGTCTAGGGTTGTTCCTACCATTGCACCCATAGTTGCCAAGTGGGCACCGGCTGGCCCGGGCCCCGTGTGGATTAAGCGGAAGATAATGAATGAATGCATGAATGTATAAATACAAATAGTATTTAAGTAATATAGTATAGTATATAAATACCAAACAAATGGTCTACTATAACAAGAGTTATATAACTATAAACACCACTCCTTACTGATTATTCAGTCAGTGTTTGACTGGCCGTATCCTTCTGATGGGATTTATGCCCTTCAGCCTTCAGTACAGCCAGCGTGTGTGGCTCGTCAAAGCTTTAGCATCTGTAGTGCCATCGAGAGAGTGAGAAAGAACCCCCCCCCCCCCCCGTCTGCATTTCTTATATGTAGCATCATAACTGGCATTGTTATGAAGAACTAAAGCTTAAGCCTCTTGAATTTTGAGCAGCTCCTTCATCTGGTGACCTTAATCTTTAATAGGTCTATCAAACAGGTAGGACCGTAAACAGAGAAAGGGAGAAGGAAAGAGAGACTGCTAAGAGGAAAGCAGATAATGCTTGGCTTTTCTTATCAACGAGGGCAAACGCAGCGCTGATCCGAGTGCGTTTGGTTCCAGAGGCGCAAAGCTTGCCGTTGCCAGCTCCAATAGATTACTTTGCCCATTTGGCACCAAACGGCAATTGGATTAAAATGGCGCCGCCCTGCGCCCGCCGTGTTTGACAGTAAATGCGCGGTCAGCAAGGAGATGGACTTATCCAAAGTGCAGCTGCTTTTTTTTTAGCAACTCCCTTCCCGAGTATTAGTGTCGCCCTACCAGAAGGATGAGCTAGTTTATCGACTGCAATACTTATAGGCTCAAGCCTGGAAGGGCTGCCTTTGGGACATGCCACCTTTCCTTCTGAAGAGATTGACCGTAACCAAGGGGATAAGCTGTGCTTGCTTTGAGAGGAAAAGACGTGGATTCATTTAGAACAATGGTGAAATATAGAGTGAGTGAATTGGAATTTCACCCTCTCAGATCAGTTTATTTATTGATTTCAGTTGTGGGTCCTAGGCTAGGAGTAAACGAGGTTCGAAAAGCATGGCCAGAGATAGCAAACGCATATAACACTTACTGATCTTTGCAGACAGCTTTAAATGTTAAATACAAACATTTGTAGGTGGTGCGCTAATCGCTGTGGAAGACCTTTCTTTCTCATAGATTTTGGGCCACATCTCCTTTTGCAGACTGGGCCCCAGTATGGGGCCAAAACTGGTTCAATGCAGTTGACAAAATCCCCCAAGGCATTAGGCATGTACAGAAAGGACTGATGTATTGTGTTTGCGTCCTGATATTCAACAACGAAAGAAAAAAGTTCAATTGATTATTAGTTAGGAAGATGCATTCGATTTGGCTGTCCTTACCTGAGACTGAGACAAGAGTCCAAATGCAGACTTAGACGAGACCGAGTGCTAGCCTTAGGACTAACGTTTTTTTGAAGGGTATCCTTTGGATTGATGCTGTTTTGCCACATCTTCTCTGTTAAATCGCTGCTCTTGACAAAATCTCTTAATCTCTCCATCTATGCTAGATTTGCATTTATTACTTAAACACAACAAGTGTCATATTTTGTGCGCAGCGTCCTCAACTTTCTATGTTTTTCTATGCTTTCTCCCCTTTCTGCATCTTGTGTATACTTTATACGAAATGCTCTATTCCCGGCTCCTCTTTCCAGTGATGAACCAATGATGCTGATTGGTCATTATGGGTCTCCAAGGTCTAATTGTTATATATTCATTGCCCTTGTTAGGCCGATTTCTTTGTGAGTGGCTCTTGAGACCGCCAATGTTCAAACAGAGATCAATTCCAGCCTGGTGAGAAAGTCTCACACGTACACTTTCATACCTCTAAGCTGTGAGGAGTTCATTTTTTGATGAAACAGTATGCACGAGCCATCGAGCAACATATGGCATCATGGGAATTTCTTCCTCTTTGCTCTTTGTAATATGTACTGTAATTGCGAGCGACGCTGTGGGTGTCTGACAGGAGACGAGAGGTTGAAACGACTCGGGGACAGAAGTTGCGTTAAATTAATGAGCCTCTACGAGCTCACCGCAAATGAAACGTGTAAATACATTGATCTTTCTCGCACTTCGTACTCTTTTCTTTCTATTCTCGCTCTCTTTCTTTCTAACCTAATGGCTTTTGCGATTGTTGTCTCTTTTTTTTCACCATCGCAGCAGAGGGGAAAACCTGTTCAGGGCACAGCGTCGTAGCATTTACGTAAACACCCAGCACGCTCGTCGGCTCGGCCCGTCTCCCCGGGGCTACGGCAGATTTTTCATTTAGCGTGCGGCGCGGTAAGAGGTCTGAGAAAGCGATCATCCTGGCACGGGCCGCAGCTGGTATTTTCCTGGCGCGGATGATTAGTGGAACGCTTCCCATTCGACCTGGAGAAATTTTCACAGTGGGAAGTTAACATCCGCTAACTGTCTTTAGCGTGGAGCCTCATCACTCCCCCGCCTGACACTCCAGAATGCCCAGGGGAGGGGGTAGAGGATGGGTACATGCTAGAGAGGAAGCTACCTTTCTGTAACATGTTTTAACGGCGTACATTCTCTTTTGCCTTCTTCCCTTCTAACAGTCTCTTTATGTAAAAGTTTGAGCTCCCCTGGTTAAACTTAGCAATGCTCTTTGTATGCGTTATTTATAGATTTCCGGTCGTATTTAAAGCGTATTATTTATTTATTTGTAGGCCCCCAAACTTCGCTTGAACATCTTGTCATTTTCATTTCAGAGTTTTCTTCACGAGATGTCATCTTGGTAACATTTAGATGACTGTTTTTTCCTCTCTGTACAACAGCCCGTGCAGCTCTTTCCATTATTCTCTGAACACACCTTTGGTGACTGCAGTCAAAGAACTTGAAATGGGACTTGACCCTAGAACCAGGAACAGCCTTACCCTTAAGCAAAGGACAAAAAACCTCAAACCATAAGGAGCAGACAACCCAAAATCCAGGGAGGCTAAGCGTTGGAAACCAGCGCTCAACCAACTAAGCAATCCAGTAATAACAATAATAATAATAGTAATAGCAAAACTGTCATTACTGTACTGTAGTTTTCCATCTCTACCTTTCCCTGTCTTCTGAACACAGGTGTGTGTGTGTGTGTGTGTGTGAGTGTGTGCATGTGTGTCGAGTGTCTCAGCTGGAATTACATTTGCTAGAACACTTATCTGCTGTGCCTGACAGGTCTAAATGTTCGTTAATGAATCGGCTTAATTCTCTCGAGCAGGTGTAAGCTTTCTCCTGCATTATTCAATCGACCAGATTCAGCCGTGATCACTCCAGTTAAGCTTTGCGAGGAGGAAATTGAATCACACGTGGGAACGTTTCGCAATGTAACGCTCTGCGTATTTTATTGTCAATAGACACTTACACTACATATGCTTTTTATACTGTAGTCCCACATACGAAGAAAAAAGAAACGCTTGTGTACTGTGTTGCCCTGTGCTGGAAATTTGATTGCATATCAATTATGAATAGCAGCATCATAGAATTATGTGTCCCAGATAAAAAAAAAAATAGTCATCTTGTGTGTTTAAGTATGCAGTAACTTTAGGCTCCTGCAGATGGCGTTGCTCGATGATGATTGGGCTAAAAATACCCACAGGATTCATAGATTGGGAAGAGGCGGTACAGTGAAGTGAATGTCTCATTTGTTGTGTGGAAAATGGGTCACAAGGCCATTTGGGCGTGCCAAAGGCCATAGTGTGAAGGAAGTAGCTGAATTTGCAGATGTATCGAAGCGTGCAGGTCAGTAATGGCAAAAATCCCAGTGTACAGAAAGTTTGTGGAGGTATTACACATTATTAGCTACGTTTCAGTCTCATCCCATTTTGAGCACCAAGACTCATTTTATCTTTAGATTACCTTCAGTTGTCTTAAATGATATGGTAGGGAAGTTCTTCATTTCTTTTTCCAGGAAGTCCAATCAGACTATGGGCAGTGATAAAGATATAATCAGCGGCAGATGAAGAAAAGTGTGTGAAGGAAGCCATCTCTTTCTCTCTCTCTCTTTCTCACTCTCTCTCTCTCTCTCCATAGCCTGGGGTCTAGTAGAAGGAGGCCAGCAGAGAGACGACCATATGCACCCTCACAATGAACCCAAACTGGCACTCTTTCTGTTTGTCCTCAAGACATGCCTCATCTGCGCTGCCGGACCCACGAGCATGTGTGCCTCAAAGTCATGAGCAGATTTGTACCTTGACAGCAGATGCACTTTTTGCCCTCTGTCTGCTCACATGGTTCATGGATCTGCCCGCATTTCCTCCTGATCTCGTTCCCTTTCTCTCTTGCCTATCTTCATTTTGTTTGTCACATGGTTCGAGATGAAATGGCTCGCGCTGGTGGGTTAAATCCAGACAAAGGAAAGAACATTAACCTCAGGGCAGATCTTGCCAATGAGGTCACTGTAGCGGAGTCATGATTTAGCTGTTGGTCTAAACTTAGTAAACAAATAATGTAACACACATCGCATATTAAAGGCCAAGGACCAACTTCTTTAGTGACCTTGTGTTGTTAGGAAGAGCTTACATTCAAACGACATAAATAAACAAAAGTAGGCGCTCTCACTACTCACTTTACAGCTTGTAAAAATCCCTTTCAGTCTAGGCAAATACGCTGTACCTTTCCGTAGTACTGTCCCTTACTTTGAAAATTGACCCCAAGCATTTAAAATCATCTACCTGCACCACCTCTACTGCCCCCATTCTGCCCCTCACTCTCATTCATGAACATTCGCTTCACCTTGCTCATGTTGGCTTTCATAGCTCTCACAGTCACAGCAGTCACACCTGCTTCCTTTGCTCATTAGAGATTCCATAGTCTATGGAGACTCCAGTCTGTTCTAGTCAACCTGTCCAACACTACTGCACCCAAGAAGGCACTCTGAGCTGATCCTTGTTGATCCTTGTTCCACCATGAACCCGTCTATCCAACTTCACACCTTCACATCTATCACTCGATCCGCATACGTATCCTGCACCACATTCAGTTCATTCTCTGCTACTTCTGACTTCCTCATACAATACCGCAACTCCTTTCTCAGCACCCTGTCATAAGCAGTCTCTAGATTATTGAATAATATTTCCAAATGTTTACTGCACTTTCTTTTGTTTTTCCCTGAGGTGCTCCGGTCTCTTCTCTCAGAGCG
>JAUZST010008320.1:0-13627 GCA_034779995.1 Parotocinclus haroldoi
TAGCACGTCCCGTCTTGTAACATAGGGCATGTTCGATTAATCGTACCAGCCGGTTATTAGGACCAAAACGATCCCGTTCCTATGTGCTCCCATTAACCGGATTCGACTGTACATACCTTAAATCAGTATTCCTAATAAAATGACATCATCCAATCCCGACGTCAGTTGGAACTGAACTTGCTCTGTCACCTTTTCCAGGTAGTTTGATTATTGCATGCTTGAGCTGCTAACTGCTCACCTGCGATGCTGCAGTCGTGCATGACTTGTGATTCTTTGTGATTGATCTGGGATGGGCGATGGGTGGGACGTGATGATGACATGATTAGATTCAAAATACTTTTTTTGAAAAAACATGTTCTTCTCTGTTAAACCCTTGCATTCTTGAATGGATCTCCAGCCGAAGGTGGTGCGACCAGCTGCTCCCAGCAAGCCCCTCCCACCTGACCCTGTCCTATATGACAGACAGGTACCAGCACCTGCAGGCCCAGCGCTAGCCCAGTTTGAATTCTTCATGTGATGACACTTTTAGAGAGAAATTCAGTTTGGGTGTAACCTGTGCAGGAAACGGAGTAAACCTAGAAAATCTGTGACAAGAAACTGAATAGTTTATAAATCCACATTTCTTTTTAAGAGCCAGAAACCGATACGACAAGGTGAGCAGAGTTTAGTTTATCTTCATGTGGCCGGACAGACCAACAGACAGGAAGAAAAGAAAGAAAAGCGCAAAGAAAAGTAAATTAAAAGAAAAAAGAAAAAACTAATGAGCGAACAAATGAATCAGAAAGAAAGAAATGAGTGAAGGAAAGAAAGAGAAAGACGGGGGAGGGAGGGCGGGAGGGAGGGAGGGGATCGAGGGAGGGAAAAATAGCAAAGGTAGGAAAGAACAATAATTAATTGAAAATTTGGGAAAATGAAGTGTAAGAAATGAGGGATGGACGGATAGAGGGAGGGGACAGGAGGGGGGAGGATTGAAGGCAGGAATAAATGTTTTACATTTAGAAATCCTTTCTCCTTTTTCAGAGCCAGAAGCCTGTACCACCGAGACCTCCAGTTCCCAGGAAGCCTTTACCTGCAGACCCCTCTAATCACCCTCCTCCTGTACCCCTGCTGGCCCCCTCTGAGTCAACAGGGCATCACTCGGCTGCTGCTGCTTTTCCCGGCTTTAGCTCTTCTTCTGGTGCTGTTGCTCCAGCAAGGTGTGCAGACTCTGTCATATCTGACTACACTTCATTTAAAAAATGTGTTTGTTTGTTTTTTTTTTTTTTTACTAACGCCTTGTTAGCACACATGCACCAATAAGCCAAAAGCACTATGAGCAGTCACCTCCATTCACTTTAACTCCGAAAGCCACCAACCTCGGCTCTCACCCTCACCATTACCATGGTTCAAATGTGACAAAGGTCCTGCCAGCAAATGAAAAGAAGCGCAAGAAAAATTAAAGGCGAGAACATATTTAAAGGACATATAATACGTAAATTAAAATAAAATATAGAGGCTATGATAAGTTAAGCAGAATACACCATTATGGACTATGATAAATAGAAAACTTTCGCTTTAAGCTTTTACTTTAGTCAAAGCTAAAGTTGCATGAGGCTATAAATAGTACATCTAAATAAACTGTTGCGTAAATAGAGTAGAGTAGAGTATGTACGTATCGCCGTTATTTCATCCAGTAAAAACAATGTATAAATGCTCGACTGATGACAAATGCTTACCTTGGATGACAAAAGCTTTGGTATGAACCCTTTTTGTATTAAAGGGTGTATTATGTTAGGACATGAATGACTGACTAAACCACCTGTCTTTTTCATCCAGACGTCCCTTGGCACCACCCTTGAGGCCAGGCCATCATCCCAGGAGATACCACACTCCTCCTCCAGTGTAAGAAGTGGGCTTTCCGGTGTGGGTTATGTTGTTGTGGGCCAAAACTGTTGAAGGCTTACACGCTTTAAATTGCACTGACAACGAGAGACTTTCAAATGGACTTTATTCAAAGTTTCTAAATCACATCTTGATGCCAGAGCTGAACCTAAAACTGAATATGAAGCCTATCTGGACCTCCAGTGCCAGGAGAACACCAACGGTATGCGGGTGACCAGATTTCTAAGTGTCAGTGACGCTCTAAATATGCTGCTCACAAATACTTGGGGGATTTCTGATGCTTTTTGTGAGCAGTATAGTTGAACGGTCGATGCACGGAACAGAAAGCTCTGATTCTAGTGCAGGCTGTTGATGCGTTTTGTAGGTTTGGAGGGCTGTTTCTCGTAGCTAAGGGCTGTATCTATACCTACAGTCAGTAACAGATACGCATGGGCACGGCTCATCTTGTGACGTTTGTGGTTTAATGTATAGCTGCCGCTGCTACATCCTGCACTTGAACAAGGTCTTTAAGGCACGGGACGTCGTCGTAGCAGCGATTGTTTGAAGAAGAAAACACGAAGATGAGCTGTGGCACTCGGGCTAAAGTTGGCAAGGCAGTATAAATGGTAAATGGTTGCATATGAGAGAGACCAGATCAGTACTGAATGGTGATACAGAAAAGGAAGAACCCTTGACGTCCGGGACTTTTTGCCTTTTGTAAATATAGAAAGCACGTCTAGGAGAGGGCCCCGTTTTGCAAAACAGCATTTTCTATGTAATAAACATCAATGTTTTTGTTTTTTTTTTTAAACGGCTTGCATTTTTAATATCTGGAGTGTTCATGTGTAAATCACATTGTGATTTACTTTTAATAAAATACAGTACTGTACGTTTTAAAAAGATTTCATATTTATACACTGCTTGTTCTTAAAGATCTGCACTGCGCTTTGTAGGAGTTAAGACTCTTAAATTCTGTTTCTTAACGTACTTTGTTATTCAGCTATTCTGTTCTCAAATGGGCAGGAGCTCAAAAGGTCCAAGCACGGATCAGGTCCAGTTTGGGTGGTAAATCGTTCTCAGCACCGTCCTGACGCTGACACTGGTGGTGGTGTGCTGGTGTGTGTTGAGCCGGTGTGATTGCATCTGATACAGCAGTGCTGCTGAAGTTCCAAACCGCTTCATTAAAGACCTTCATCTTGTGCATGTAACATGTAAAGTCAGAACCAGCAGATCATCTGTTCCTGCACAGTTTGCGTTAGTCATCCTCTAATCCTTCATCAGGACTCACCGGATGCTGGTGGCTGGACGTTGTTGGCTGCTAAGGCTGAGGTGGTTTAACACTCCAGCAGCACTGCTGCGATCGGTCACCCCAACAGTACCTGCTCTGCGCTGGTCCTGCTGGGGTCCTGACCATGGGCGGTGACAACTACAGCATGCCTAAAACCTTTGAGCAGTTCTGCTTACAAGGGCAAAACCACTGCGACACAGCCAACACCAAATGTAACCAGTTAACAGTTATATGAACGTCAAGGACAATTTTATTTCTATGGCGCTTTTCACAACCGAGCATCGTCTCAAAGCAGCTTTACAATCTTATATTATCTTAAACGGCCAGTGGCAAGTGGCAAGGTAAAACTCCCTGAAAGTAGAAGGAAGAAACCCTGGGAGGACCAAGACTCCAAAAGGGTAAGAGTAATAGTCAAATTTAGTGAATAGCAGCATTTACATTAGTAATAGAATGAGCATCTATATTCATAGTTATATTTACAATGCCACAAAATTGCCATTAGAGTTCATAGCTGTTGCATATTGCGTACTTGTCGCAGCACCCTGTAAGAAAAGAATGTCACTATATGGTTAAACTGCCTGCTTTGTGGGGTTCTGCATTGGAAATATTTGAGAGTTGTGAAAATGTTGTGCAAAGTAACAGGAAGTATGAACAACAGGAAGCATTGAGGAATATGTTGAGAGGGCTTGTTCGTGTTTTTCATTCGCACTCACTAAACTGCACCTCAGTACGACTTACAACCTGTTCACTGAGGCACCTAACTATGGCACATGTGTACAGAATCTGGAAAATCTGCACCTTTTTTGGATTACTGCGCCTCTCGCAATGCTCCATCATTCCCAGGACTTCCTTCCTAATGGGTTAGTACGAGCGTCTTTATGAATTTCATTTCTTTTGATTTCTTTTCTTGAATTTGGTTCATCCTCTGCAGAGAGTGTGGCTAAAGTCGCCGATCATGTTGAGTGTAAAAAGGGAAACTGAGACCTCGAAGGAAATTAGCAAAAAAAAAAAAAAAAAAAAACCCCACGAAAGTTACGTCACTACGTATTTGATATAACATGATCAATGGTTTCTCGTTTCATTTTTGTTATATATATTGTTTTTGTATGTAATCTGGCTGTTTTTCATTTTTATAAATCCCACATACAGAATTCCTGCCCGTTTTGTATTCTCATAAAGAGACTGAGAAATAATGATATGTGCTAATTTACATTAAACAATGGCAAATCGAATGGAAGGGTGCCCTAAGACTTTTGCACGGTACTGTATAAGCAACCATCGTCTTGCCCTGCATTGTGCTGCAGCGTTACTGACGTGGTGTCGGCATTTTAGAGTGTGTTGCGCTGGTACGAGTTGCTCAGACAGCGGTGCTGCTGGAGTTGACTTTTTTAAAGATATCTGCATTACTGCTGGACTAAGAATAGTCCATTGACCAAAAATAACCAGCCACTGGTATGTTGATCTTCCTGATCAGCAGCACTTTGGACCAACAGGGTGAGTGTGTTTGACGGTGGACAACGAGTGCGCATTGCGTTTAAAATCTCCAGCGGATCCACTCATACCAGCACAACACACTCTAACGCACCACCACGAAAGCACGCAGAGCAAAATACGGACTGCAGTCTGTAACAATACAAATAGAGAGTGCAGTGACCACTAAAGAATCCACACAATAGCAATTGTAGAATGCAGAATTCATAAGTGGCGCTGATAAAATGGACAAGGGGTGGAAATAAGGAAACCGTAAGCTGGTTTTGGTGTTATGGCCGATTTGGTGATTTTTGCATATCTTTCAACCCAGGGTAGTCTTTCAACAAAATTTGGGTAACTAAGTGTGGGTAAAATTGGCTTGCATTTAGACATTAGCTTTTCCTGTGTTATCACGGTTATCCTATGCAATGAATGCAGTAAATGTAACATCCAATAGACTGTATGTCTGTATTTCACATTTTAGAGATGCACTTTACTAAACCATTAAAGGCAAGTATTTCAAATCTGTTTCGTATGCAAACCATACAACCGTATTCTTGCAGAACGTTTTTTTAGTGAAAATGAATACAGGAACGTCATACTTGTCCAACATAATTAGTAGCAAACGGGTGAACAAAACAAAACGATTCTCACTAAGATTACGTTCTGTGTTTCGTTTCAAAAGAGAATAGGGAATAATCTGGAAAGGGAAATGAAAAACTGATACTAGATCACTGGTAACTAGAGCGAGATATTTTGCCATTACCTATACAGCAGGGTTCCAAGTAAACGTGACTCACTTTTAGTGTAGGCATGAGCGTCTATGGCCCCTTTTTTGAGCTCCTCATTCAGACTGCAAAACCTCAACAACTGAAACCCTGTGGCTGGAAAATGAAGGCCACATTCAGTGACCTAATTTATTTGAAGTTGCGTCAAACTGCAAAGCAACTCGAGCAAGACATTAGGTGGTAAATACCACGGTTCCTCAGTTTGGTGTGATTGGTTATGGAGTGGCGTAAAACAGCTTACATTTCTTTGTTGATTATCAGGGAGTCCAGGTCGGGTAGTGTCCCAGTCCAAACCTTCTGATGCCCTGAATACCACAACTCTGCTGCTCAGTCCGGATGGGGAAACGCTGTTCGTTGGGGGACGTGATGCTGTGGTGTCTTTAGATGTCAGTCAGTCCGAAATCAGGCAAAAAGCCAAGGTAGTGATATATGAGGCATTTATCCAATAAACCAATGGTTTTGTTTATCCAGTGTATACTATAGTAAAGAAGAATTCTCTGTAACAACACCACTTTGTTTTTTTTTTTTTACAGTTTCATTGGGGGCCATCTGGAGATCTTTCTCGATGTCAAATGGCAAAGGTTAAGTTACATTTTCACCTGTTTTATGCCTGTCATTTTTACTCATCACTTGTTATTCCCTTGTTTCAAGACATAGCTTTTTGCGTCTTAAGGCTACTGTACTGAAGTACGGCTACTGATTTGTCGTTTTCCTGTTTGCAGAATTGTGCCAACTTCATACGGATTTTGCAGTATATCAACTCCACTCATTTGTACGCCTGTGGGTCAAATGCCTTTAATCCTCAGGACACGGTTCTTGTAAGACACTACCCCTGTCACTTGAGACACAAACATTTCCCCCCTAAATTGCTATGAATGCAACTGTGTAACTTTGTAAAGGTCAAAATAGAATACGACCTGCAAGGAAAATGGATCAAATCTATCTGCATCACATCAGAATCTTTCTTCCTCTCTGGGTTTCCTCTGGTTACTCTGTTTTCCTCCAGTCCAAAGACATGCGTGTTAGATTGATATCTCTAAACCGGCATTGATTTGAGTGTGTATTACAACAGCATTTTGGGAAGGTACTATATGGATTAAGTTGGCTTCCTTAATAATAATTCCCATAATAATATGGATAATAAACCGTATGGACATATATGCAAGCCAGGTGCATTCCTGTTTATCTTCATCACTTTGTCCCATGGCATTTCTCATTTCTCAGAGTATACAGTGTTCCCTCTTTTTTAGGGGGGGGGTTACGTTCCAGGACCAGCCGCGACAAACGAAAATCCACGAAGTAGGGACGCTATATTTATTGAAGTATTTAGTGACTATTTTAGCGGTAGAACTTGCAGAACGTTTGGGTTTCATCGTAGAGTTTGAATGAATTCAGTCTATAATGAAACTTTCACAAACAGAGACACAAAACCGCAGATAAAAACTCGTCACGTCGGTAAGTAGAGACTCAGGCGGCCGACGCTCTAGTGTTACTTCTCGTTTTTGGTGAGTATTCATCCGCTGAGTAAATACACTATTTACTGTAAATCGTAATATTTTATGATTTGTAACATTCCTTTATTGTTAGAATTAATATTTTGTAATATATTTTTATAGATTTTGTGATATTTAAAAAAAAAAAAGTACATGTATATGTATACGTTAGCTATACCACACGTACGACGCATGTGCAGATCGAGTTCCGCAAAAACCCGCGAAGCAGCGAAAATCCGCGATATATTTTTACCATTAATATTTTTCGAAAACCCGCGATGCACCGAGTCCGCGAAAGGTGAACCGCGAGGGGAACGCTGTAAACTCTCTAGTGCCTTTTTTGCTACAATGTCTACAGCCAGAGTGCATAAAGTGTATCAGATTGGTACTTGTGTATGCCGCTTTTACATTATTTCTATACTTTAACTCATAGAAAGTGGCCTCTTTACACCTATTTTATTTGTGCGACTCTTTCTCAGGCTGCAGATACTTTAAATAACATCAGGGAACCAAGTCAAGCCAAGGGTCATTGCCCTTACAATGGAATGGAACGAAACACGGCTCTTTTTGTTGGTATGCTTGCTTTTATACCACACCAGTATAAGGCTTTAGGAGATTATTTTATTCTAATATATATTTATGTTCTATATATATTTTCTGATGTGTAAATGAAGCTGTTCTACCACTGGGGGTGGAATTTTCTTAATCAGGTTCTTTTTAGATGGGCGCAGGATGACAGTCAGTACTTGATTTAGACACAAAGGTCAATCAGACCTGAGAGATGAAACAAAAGTTTCAGTCCAAGCTAGACGACCAAGGGCCATGAACCAGAACAGAGCCGTGAGGTACTAGAAAGGAGCCAGGTAGGGGTGGTGGTTGGAGAATCAGTAGATATAAGAGAATGCTCAGAGCTCAGGGAAAGGAACGAGACTTTGTGCCAGGAAAGTAAAAAAAATAAGAACACATGAAAATCAGACTGTGGGAGAGACAGGACTTTTATCTGGCATATACAGGAGCAAGGGATCTTGGGAAACGTGGTCCAGGGAGTTGAGCAGTCACATGAAAGAGCAGCTACTATTGTGGTATCTGCATTTCTTCATTCAATGACATTGGGGACAGGAAAACGTTACCAGACGTTAAACGCCTTCAATATCAGTTATGCCATGTTTACTTTCACAACATATTCATAAATAATTAATAAATTAATATCCACAGATGGAGAGCTGTATACAGCTACAACCAAAGATTTTTTTGGTGAAGCACCGATGATCTCTCGCTGTCTTAGCAATGGGAGAAACAACTTGGAGCTTGAAACTGATTTCTCAGTACTTAAGGGTTGGTCTTTCTTCAGCTGTTCTTCTACAAATCCCAACGTATTAAACGAAACCAAAAGAGCTCCTCTTTTCCCATGCTCTTCCCCTCTGTTTCAGATCCTACATTCATCGGCTCCTCTCACATCCCCAGTGAGGGAAAGGTATTGTTTTTCTTTAGGGAAGCAGGACCAGAATACAGTTTCATGCAACCTCTCAAGGTGACCCGTGTGGCCCAAGTGTGCACAGTAAGCACCCTTTTCCTTGAACACCGTCTCACTACTCCGTGGTATTTGTAGACGTGCTTTTTTGCAATCTGTCTTTTACAGGACGACAACGGAGGGGAACGGGTACTTCAGAAGCGCTGGACAACCTATGCAAAGTCTGAGCTGAAATGTGGATTGGAGAACCAGCTGCCCTTCAATCTGCTGCAGGACATTGTTATGGTTCCATCGGCAAGCGATGGTTCACCTGATGATGCTCTGTTCTATGGCATCTTCACCTCGCAGTGGTCAATAAATATCCCTATCCCTTCACAGTGCATGTCTTTGTGTGTTTACTTCTCTTTGAGAGTATTGTAAATATTGTCTTTTGTTTCACTCAGGGATTTGGCATCTGGTCGGTCTGCTGTCTGTGCTTTTACGCTGAGGGACATTAAAGCTGCATTCTCAGGAGACTATCTGACCAGCAATATGAAATCAGACCAGTGGAAAACACAACCTAACACAGATGCCAAACTTGGCAAGGTGATTGTTTTTATCTTTCTTTATCATGCTGTATATAACGTCTGTGTATTCAGCTATCCACAATGCTCCGGCACTCTTGCCTGATCTATCAAATCCCCAATTTTTTGCAGTGTGGCACCCGTGATGATGGCACACTGAACATAGTGAGAAGGTCCTTCCTAACAGTTACAAAAGTGCACTCTGTGATTTCACCAGTCACCTCCGGAGAACTGTACAGCCGCATCGCTGCACACAGGGTCCAAGCTGCCAATGGCCAAAACCACACTGTCCTCTACCTTCTTAGTGGTATGATGCTGTTTTTAGGTGCTAAAGAGTTTTGCGTTCTGGAAAAAAGGACACTGGTCGGTAAAATAGCTAAGGTTAGTGTACAGCACTGTGCAAAAGTCTTAAGCCCCCATTAGATTAGAAATACCAATGGTAGAATGACAATATATAACTGTTTCACAGTCTCCTTGTTTTATATGACCGGAAAATACATCAAATCCATATGAAGTATTGAAAAGCAGCTGCTATAGGCTAAAGTTTTTAGTATTTGAGTGTGAGCTCCCCTTACAGTCGAACAATAGCAGCATGGTATGGCCATTCAGCTGAATGCCAAATGGACCGTTTACAGTTCGATAAAACGTGAGGTCAGGAATGGTCTTTTTGGAAGGTTAGCAACCAAGAAACCACGTTTGATGAAGGAGAACAGGCTGAAAAGCTAAGATCAGCTAAAAGCTCACAAATATTGGAGTGAAGATCAGTGCAAAAGAGGATTATGAAGTGAAAAATCCAAGTTTGAAATTTCCGGGTCCAGTGTGATGTATTTGTAAATGTGTAAGAAGAGGTGAGATTAGAAATTCATTATGATTTCCTTTCTGATGATGAAAACAGCAAATACTTTTCAGTGTTGATCAGGAAGTGGCTTTTTTTTATTACAAAATTTTATATTCTACTGATGGCTAATATCCATTATATTGATATATTATATATTTATTATGTATAATATTCAATCAGCACAAGACTTGCTGTAACTGTGCAGTTACCAGTTACAAAATTGAGATACTGTACTTGGTCAAAGAGTTACTTTTCCTTATTGCAGTGGTTGCCAAATTAGGGCACAGGGGAATGTTATTAGGCTTGGTTGTGCAAGGTTAACACAAGGTTGTGGCTACACACATCTCTTATATCAGAACTAGTTATATATATATATATTCAGGACCAGCCGCAATAAACGAAAATCCACGAAGTAGGGACGCTATATTTATTGAAGTATTTATTGACTATTTTAGCGGTAGAACTTGCAGAACGTTTGGGTTTTATCGTAGGGTTTGAATGAATTCAGTCTATAATGAAACTTTCACAAACAGAGAACACAAAACCGCAGATAAAAACTCATCATGTCGGTAAGTAGAGACTCAGGCGGCCGAAGCTCTAGTCTTACTTCTCGTTTTTGGTGAGTATTCATCCGCTAAGTAAATACGCTATTTACTGTAAATCGTAATACTTTATGATTTATAACATTCCTTTATTGTTAGAATTCATATTTTTAATATACTTTTATAAATTATGCGATTTTTCTTAAAGGTAAAAGTTCATCAAATACATGTACATGTTTATGTTAGCTATACCACACGTACGACGCATGTGCCGACCGAGTTCTGCAAAAACCTGCGAAACAGCGAAAATCCGCGCTTTATTTTTACCATTAATATTTTCTGAAAACCCGCGATGCACCGAGTCCGCGAAAGGTGAACCGCGAAGTGGCGAGGGGAACGCTGTAAACTCAAGTCTGTGCCAGTGTATTCACCTAGCATGGTTCCATCTTTAAATGTGCAGAAACTATTTTTAAAAAAACCTTCTATTATGTACCAGTTTTTGTAATCTTTGTTTTAGAGACTGGTTTTCTTCACAAAGTCGTCTTGCTGGAAAACCCACACGCCATAGAAGAGATCCAAGTTTTCAAGCATGCACAGATCACAACAAGCATGCTACTCTCTGCCTCCAAGGTAAGAAAGCAATGTCTTGGTTGTTATAGTTACTCAGGCTGTTGTTTTCACACAAGCTTTGCACACAGAGCTTAGTCTGTGGTATGGATGCCATAATTAACCGTTGCTCATTGGTTAGGTTAAATATATCCGCCTCTCTATTCTTAATGTGCAGCGGAAATCAAACGGAGCTTGTGTTAGTGTGTTTGTTGTGTTTCACGCTAACAAATGGTTTCTTGTTTTGTTTTTTTGTACAGGGTGTCATTTATGTAGGCTCTTCTGAAGGTGTGATCAGAGTACCTGTGTATAACTGCTCCGTCTACGCCAGCTGTGCAGAGTGCGTGTTGGCTCGGGATCCGTTCTGCGGCTGGGACTCCCTGGACAATGCCTGCGTCTCACTAACTGACCTGAAGACCCATTTGTAAGTTCACTAATTAAATACTATATAACAAGGCTTGAAAGTTTAGATGTGTCTGAATTGGATAAAGAGAACCTAATTAAACAAAAGAGACAAAATAGAGTATCTCACAAAAGTGAGGGCACCCCTTAAAGTTTTGATCTGAATCTTTTCATGGGACAACGCTGAAGCTATGACACTTTGATACAATATAAAGTAGATCCGACACAGCTTGTATAACAGTGTAAATTTGCTGTGCCCTCAAAATAACTCAACACACAGGCATTCATGTCTAAACGGCTGACAACAAAAGTGAGTACAGCCCTGAGTGAAAATGACCAAATTATGGCCAACATCTCATTTAAACAAAAAAAAAAATGTCGATACTATCCGTCTACAAAATGTGTTCCCAGGAGCCTCTTGCATTGGCCATGTGCAGCAATGTTCCTTTGGAGAGCAGTGGGGTTAACCAGTTTTAGGGATGCCTTTAATTGATACATAGTTACTCTGGGTTCCTTTCAGACCGTTCCATGCCTTGTTCTTGGCGCTTTGTTGGTCGCTCATTGTTGGATTTGGTATCGGTGGAGTTCCTTCATTTCTGTACAACCTGTCTGAAAATGAACTGGTGGAGTCCAGACTTCATTTCTTTAATTGGATTCTGCTTTTAGGACTTGTGTGAAAATTGTTTATGACATAGTAAATATTTAAGTTAGCTGACTTCAATGGCCATTGCCTCTCTGTACGTTTGTTCTGGAACACTAGACGTCAGGATGTGGAGCACGGCAACGTGACAGAGCAGTGCGAAGAGCTGGAGAAGAACCGAACGTTTATCCATGGTAAACTCTCATAAAACCTTGTCCTTTCTTTACCAATTATCCTAGCTTTTCAGCATTCAACTTATTTGTCCTTGTCTGTGTGTGTGTGTGTGTGTGTGTGGTTTCCTTCCAGAGGTGGTGCCGGTTAGTTTTCTCCAGCAGATCACGTTACCGTGTCAGTCAGGCTCCAGGCTAGCACGATTAAGCTGGAGATTCCCTAATAACACCATTGTACCCGAGTCCATCTACCAGCAGCGTACGGATGGCAGTCTGACCTTTATGGTCACCCCAAGCACCGCTTTAGAGCTCCACTGTGTTTCTGAAGAGCTGGGCTTTCGGCAAACTTTGGCCACCTTCAACCTAGGCCCGCGCCCCTCGCTCCGCTCTCATAGCATTCATGGAAGCGAAGAGATGGAGCATATCGATCATTTGGGTCCGGACATTTTGGATTATAATGCATTCAAAAGTTTTCAGAAGAGTTATTATAAAGAGCTGGTGGTCATTTCGGTTCTGTTGGCCTTGTGCCTGTGTGCGCTCGCTGGTATTGCGGTCTTGTTCTGGAGAGGGAACTTGAGGATTCTCAAACAGCAGCCAGTTCTTTGAAACTGAGGAGCGGAATGAATGTAATAAGCTCATCCGCTCGGCACTTTACAAGTTCATGCACATTACACGCGATTTGTTTGTTGGGATTCAGCTGTGAATAGCATAAATGGTCCCTTATGGTTCTTGGTTCAAGTTTTGGGCTTGAGCAGGTGTGCCACTTTACAGACCGAAATAAAAGCTACTCCCTAAAACATTGCAAATAAGTAAGTGGTGCATAATAGTCGATGGTAAAATGGCATCTGTCAATAGGGCGTTGACCAAACTGGAAATTGATTGGACATTACCATAGTCACTTAATAGTTTGCGCTTAGCCCATGGTCTTATTTGATCTCATTTTGTTCAGTACTGTACTTCATTGCAGTAATTCTTAGCAGATCTGTTAAAAAAAAAATCAGCCTATTTTCCGCCTTATTAAACAACACGACTGGTTTAAACATCTTTTTGAGTGTGAAATGTCTTTATAACGCTGTCGCCTGGATAAAAAACATTTGTGTGTGTGTGTGTGTGTGTGTGTGTGTAAAAAAATAAGCAGGACCGCAGAGCTGCGGCCTTCATTATGAAACTTTTGTGGGAGGAGCTATCCAGTTGATGTTGCCAGATTTGTAAGATTCTTTCTTTTTTATGTGTTTTAATGTGTTTCATTACCATACGCACACACGTTGACGTGGATGTAAATTTCTTTTTGTTTATACATCCTAAATAAAATGTGGACCAGTTTATAAGAAGTGGGAAGTACCATAACCAGTTTATTTCAGTGCGCTTCGTCATCAGTAAGACGTTCTGCTCTGTTTCAATTCAATTCAAGTCAAATTTATTTCTGTAGCGCTTTTCATAACGGAGCATCGTCTCAAAGCAGCTTTACAATCTTATATGATCTTAAAAGGCCAATC
>JAUZST010008321.1:0-13627 GCA_034779995.1 Parotocinclus haroldoi
GTGAGAATGCGCCACCAGCCAATCCTAGGGCACGAGGCGGTATTTGGCGTAATACGTGTAGGGAAAAATGTGAAGATAGGGAGGAATTTGTAACGGACAAAGTGTAAGGCTGCGTGCAAAACTGAAACCACGGTATTAGCTACTGTAGTAGAAACACCAGCGCTAACGTTAGTGTTTTAACGCAGTATTTAGTCTGTATTGTGCCGTTTGAGGCAGCCTAAGCCTTGACGAAATGAGCTCCATGGTTCATTGGACGTTAACCTGCTGCTCAACCGGACAATGGCGTGTCACCAACACTCACAGCAGATGCTCAACTCCCTCTGAATATGCATTAATTAATTATACTTTAAATAATTAAGACTTCAGACTGCTATCTGTAGACCGCTTTCTGTAGGCTTTCAACTAACACCAGCACGATCCATTGTATCGTTAGTTTGGTGTAGTGAGTCTGTGGTAGCTTAGTTGTTAAGGTACTGGACTAAGAAGGTCCAGTGGGCAAATCCCACATGTGCCAAGTTGTCTGTTGATTCTTTGATCAACACCCTCAGTCCACAGTGTCTTGGACTGTGAGGCCAAATCAGTGGGAAGCTACTCTGGATGTCTGTAAATCTCGAAAAAGCTTCATTATAAATTCAAGTATTTGTTATAGTTTGGACATTTCTCATTTTACGATATTTGAATAACTGGATCGAGCAGTTCTAGCACTCACGCAGAGATCCCTGCTGTGATCCCAACCTTGGACTCTGTATTGTTTGCACATCCTCATCCCCCATATGTCTGTGTGGGTTTACTCTGTCTTCCACACATGTCGAAGACTTGTTGGGTTAATTGGTCACTTTAAATTCACCCCTTATGAATGTGACTGACCAGTACTGATGTAACCTTGGAAGTGTTGTGAATAGCCTTGGATGCAGGTGCAGGGTAAAATAAAATGGAAAAAAATCCCAATTAATATGCAGCTCACGTGAAGGTCTTGACCATTTAATTTAGCCTGGTCTAAATCAGTCCAGGGTACAGTTAGCACCGTTTAACTGGCATTACTTTCTCAATCTGGCTTTAGCCAGCATGGCTTATGGGAACACAAATTGTGACATTTGCAGTGAACAATCAATCACGTGACTCCTGGAGAGAAGTATTGCTGTTATGCTATTATGTTAAGTAATAAGTAGTAATAAAATTATGATTATGAAACCAGTGATGAAATCTTTATTTTTCAAAATAAAGAATGCCATCACTGAAAAGCATTAATACATCAAATATTGGACAGGTTATAAACACTAGCTAAAATCTTTGTGATACAGGAAGGAGTCCATGATAGAGCTGGTGAAATTTCATGTTATGTGGTCTGGATGAAATTTAACAGTGCTATTATAGGATACTCTTGTGAACCAGTATTGACATTGCCAATATACTGCAATGTTCATTGACCATCACATTTGATTTTTTTTTTTCGATGTAAGATGGTTAAAATCCTCTCACTGTAGAGCTAAGTGCAACACATTTGCTCATTTAACCCCTCCTTATACTCGTGTTCAACTCTCTCTCTCACCTCTGTTACTCTCTCATTCACACACACCAGCACACACCTATGGAATGAGAAACTGTTTTTTATTCAAGATTTCTCTGGTTGTATTTACAGTACAGGCATATATTTTAGAAAAGTGCAGTTAACACAAAGTGTGCAGAAATGAAGTTTGGTGTACTGCATTGTAAATGTGTAGTCTCCCCATCCTCTACCCCCATTCTCAAGTTGTCAGCTTTCTACCAAAAATATGCACTCATTCTTAAAAAGTAAACCAATAAACAGCTGTTCCATGACACATGTACAGTTCTCATGCTGTGAAACTTGAATCAAGTGCACGTTATTCACCAGAGTGGTAACACCTGTTTATCGTCATCATCTCTGAGCTTATAAATGAGAGCAATACCACCCAATCCTCGCTCAACATTCAGTTGGTTAGAATCCTTTTGTGTTTAATACGTGTTCTGCACTATAGGCTGCACTGCTATGTGTGCGTTTTTGTGCGTGTGTGAATACAGCTGCCGGACTACAACAGCTAGTATACTGTGTGTGTATATGCAAGAGAAAATATGGATTAAGTACATTAAATCCCCACACAAAAAAGATAAGAACCTTACTGGACCACTGATGTATATGCAGACGGACGTCGTGCAGTGCATACCTGAACCTCGCCTAAGCTTTCGTTTCCTAAATATATCCAGTAGCAGATTTCAGAGTTCAACAAATAGTCAAGTTACATATTAGGCCAAAACATTATCCACAGGGGTAAATGGTTGCCAAATGTCTATTATAGCAGTGTGTGTATATATATAGTGTCAAGTAAAAATCTTGACAAATGTGCTCTGCCAAATGCAGGTAAATACAGTGTTTTACACAGTCAGAGGCCCCAAAGTACTAACTGTGTGTTTCGTTGATATTTTTATGCAGTCTGCGGCTTACAGAGGGATGAACGCCACACAGACTGAGTTAGCCCTACTGAGTTCATTCTCTGCCTGGCAAGTGAAAATCTATTTGTCCCTGGCATCCAGGCTTATGGCTTGCCCATTCCATCTAAACAATTATGATATCTCAAAGAACGGAATGCATAAGTATTTTGTGGTTGATTAAAACACACTGGACTTGAGGGAAATGGAAAAAAGTAGAACAAATCATAACAGGAGGACAACGTAAAACCTATGGCATCCCGCCGTCAGATCAGAAACTCCTTAATTCAAGCTATATCCCAAAAACATGGCAATATGAGACAGAACAGTGATACCCAACCTTTTTCAGCCTTTTTCGGCCATATACATTTCCAGCACACGTGTCATGGGTCGCTTCACCGCAACAATACGAAAATGGAAAAAAAAATAGAGCAGATACCATTTTTAAAAATTAGAATTGCATTGTAATTTCCATTAATTCTGTAGTAATATTAATAGGATGTTTGAAGTTGTTTTTTTTTTTTTTTTTTTAAATGTTCGGCTGTAGTTCAGCGTAGAGACACCAAGTGTCGAGGTGTTTGTCCGTTAGGCGATTACATAAGATGAGCTTCGCTCGTTTTGTCACTGAAAACGATTGTTCTCACACACAAGTACTTGTAAACATCGTGATCATCTTTAACGCTTGTTTTCGGGGATTTGGAAAAGTTTCTGCAGACAACACGGCGTCCACTTGTACCTATTTTTGACTTGTAAGCCAGCAGTCCACCTATTAGAATACCGCAGAATGAAATCCTTCGAAGAAATATTGAGAGACGTCTCTTTTTCTACCCTTTTTTGTTTAACATGCTAATTTCCAGCACTGTGAGCAGAAGTTTCGAGGGGCTGGATAGCACTGTGTCAAGGGCTGGATATGGCCGCAGGCCGTAGGTTGACCATCGTGGAGACAGAAAACAAACTGCTTCCATCAGAGACCATGTAAACCATCACCACCTGACCCGACCCACTCTCGTCTAGTGAGTGCTGACCCGCTTCAATTGTGTGAGCTTCGAAAACAACTGTTGGCTTTTAGGACTTCCTTACCAAATGACAAATCCAGCATAAATTAAATGTATAATGAACCCACAAGTTTAATATAATGTATACTGTATCATAACAGATGCTCTTACACAGTAACACTTACATTAACCTACAGCTGGCCAAAATCATTAACACAGAGCTTATTTTATAATAGTGTTGAACGATCCCATGTAATTTAGTAAGTAATAGATTAAAAGTGAACAGTAAAAGCAAAACACTATTGCTGAACGCTGGGTCTCTATTGGTGGCGCTCTTGGTGAACTAATAGCTGCTAATGCTAGCAGCACCCTGTGTTCTCGGGTTCAGGTCCTGTTTTCCTTTCAGCTGGCTGTCAGTACTAACCATTTTAGGATCCAAGGGACTTATTTGCTCTACGAATACAGTACCATAGAAATAAAGAAAAACATGATAAACACGTCGGAGATCTTCACTGAGCAGAGAGCTATTGGGGACCTGAATGAATGTGTAGTTAATTGTGAATCTCAAATCATGAACTGAGTTTCGACTGAAGCGAGTTGCTTCACTCATACAAGTATAAGCAAGTTCGCCGAGTACCGTGCAAACGACGAGAACTGAGACGGACAAGAATCAAGGTACCACTGTAGCATTTATTAGGGATGCTCCGATCATGCTTTATTTTATACTGCCCATTCAGATACCGATCACCGATCATTTTTCAATGTAGTGATGATGAGTGCTACTGGCTACATAACCTGGAAAAAGGGACAATTAAATTATCTTAGACAAAAACGTGTTTTTACTGACTTTATCCAAGAGAAAAAAGCAGCCATTCTTCCACCACTGAAAAAGGCTGGTCATCTAACCAGATGAATTCAATTATTTTTTTGGGTTATTTACAGGGATGTTGGACAAATCATATGTCCTTTTTAAAGCAGGATCACAAAGGTTATTATGTGTAGCAAATAAATAGAGACTTCAATTGAGTCGGCGAGGGAGCAGCAGAACAGACGAGAGATCAATAAAACCAGTGTGTGTACATGCTGCATTACATTTCATTTACATTTCCAGCATTTAGCAGACACCCTTATCCAGAGCCACTTACAACTCATATTGTCTTACAGTCCAAGCAATTGTGGGTTAAGCTCAAGGACCCAACTGTGGCAACTTGGCAGAGGTGGGATTTGAACCCTGGACCTTCTGGTCCACAGTCCAGTACCTTAACTGCTAGGCTACCACAGTCCTGCATCAGTGTGAGCAGACTCAATGCTGAGCGTTTGGCTGCTGGTGCACTCCTTATAAGCACCATGCTTATATACGCAAGTGTTATCAGGTAAATTACGCATGCTAGCTCTGTGTTCTATTCATAGCTGTGTTTGGGGTGGGCACACTTCCTTAGCTAATTAGGTCATGTATATATTTGCTAATCTGGTTATAATGTGGTGTTTGCACAAGGAGCAATGTCATGTATGTTCTGTATTGTGGATGGTAAGTGAAGCATGCCGGTATAATATCTGACTTTTATGGTCTACTTTTGGTCTTAATTTTGTGATTCCTTTTCCCCTGTGTGTGTGAGAGGTTTTTTTTTTTCCTACATTTATGGTTTGACATGGTAAAGTGTATTTATGCTGTTTTACTGTTTGTGTGTCCTGTAGTGTGATAAGGAAATCCTGTCCGATGTTGAATTAGTGCCTGTGTGACATGCTGGCCTGTCTGCCGGTATCAGCCCCCCCTCTCCAGCTTCCCACCCACACGCAGATGAACACTGGACTTCAGAAATGTAAGTACATTTTTGTTAGGCATAAACAGCGTATCAGCGTTTTTTGGGAGGAATTTTTAACTTGGCATGCTTATTCATGCTCGTTCAAAGACATTTAAAATGTATGTATCAAATAATGTCTCATTCTGGAGTCATAAGGCTGAATGAAAGGTCTGGATTCAAAAGGGAATGATTAATTATGAAGTGATTGTCATATGATTAATGTTTTGCGTCTTTTCCTCTATTTCGCAGGGGACACGCCGCAGAAGATGCGATCTGTGCAGTATCCAACCCCAGCAGAGTTGGACGCCTATGCTAAGAAAGTCGCCAACAACCCACTGACTATAAAAATCTTTCCCAGTAACGTAAAAGTACCTCAGAGGAAACACTTGCGCCGTACAGTGAATGGTCTTGACACGTCTAGCCAGCGTTACAGCCCCTATCCACCTCAGGTCAGTACCAGGGCAGGCCTTTTGGCCATAGTCAAAGTTCCTGTTAAAAGTATCCTCGAGCGCCCTCAAGTCCGCTTTCACCCAGAGATCACTATGAATGGGCAGGGTGGACCCTACGGCACTGCAAGCACTTTAAACCTGCCTCAGACTCTTCCGTGCATTCAGTCCCTCTCCCAGCCACAACTGCTGACTCAGAAGAACCTCCCTCCTTCTCAGAGCCTGCAGACTCAGAAGAACCTCTTCCATTATAAAAGCTTGCAGGCACAGAAGAACCTCCCTCAATCTCAGAGTCTACAAGTTCAGAAGAACCTCCTTCATTCTCAGAGTCTGCAAGTTCAGAACAATCTTCCGCCGTCTCAGAACTTGCAAGCAATCCCTCACACACAGAGCATGCAGGAGCAGAAGCTATCTCGTCCTCCCAGTTTGCTGCACCAGCAGCAAGGCCTGGGCCATCATCAGACGGTCCATTCTGGGCTGGTTAGCCAACAGACTGTGCCACATCATACTCTCAACCATCAACATGTCCTCATGCAACAGCAGTCTGGTCCACAGAATCTCCATCGCCTGCCTGAAATTCCTCAGTCGTCCTGTTTGCAGCAGCCCCCAAGCTTCCCCCACCCACAGCCCATTCCTCAAGCCTCAGGCGCATGCCTTCCGGGCCAAGGCATTGTCATAGCTGGTGCAAAACTGCACGATGCAGATGCCCCGCCCAATGTAACCGTGTCTACCTCAACCATCCCACTTTCCCTGGCAGCCAGCATGCACCAGAAGCAACCCGCCGACCTGAGCAGCATTGTGCACCAGATCAATCGCTTCTGCCAGGCACGAGCCACCTCTAATGCCACTTCAGTGTGCGAAGGCCAGATTGCCAACCCGAGCCCCATCAGTCGCAATCTGTTGATCGACGCCAGCTCCCGTGTGCACACTCACAACCCTCTGCCCTCCTGTGCCCACGTGACAGCTGGCACAGGCGACAAGGCTGCTCTAACATTATCCGGCATGACTCCCATGAGCATGATACATGCTTATCATGATATGAAGCACCAACCAGCCCAGTCTCACTTAGCGCAGCAGCAGCAGCAGCATTCCTGGAACCAGCAGCTGTCTCATCTTCAGCCCCTCTCAGATGGCATTCAGCCAGGGAAGAATCCAGCCAGAGATTGCACAGCAGGACCTGGCTTTCCCAGTAAGAGTCTGAGCTACCATCAAGACATGTGCATAGGCCAGACGTTCAGTCTGAAGCCCCCCATAGACAAGCCCACCCCATCGCCACCCGTGTCAGGAGCTGTTAATTACAGCAACGGGCACTACATGCAGCCACATTGGAACAGCATCCTGCCAACGCCCAACAGCGACGGCTCAGGCTCTCAAGACCTGGGTGTTTCTTCTCACACCGGCTTCTCTGGGACTTCTGGAGACTCCAGGACTCGAGCAGGAAACTCTGGCCAAATGACCCTGATGCCAGCCATGGAGTACATAGGCGGGGATTTCCAGGCACCCTGCTTTCGAGAGCAGAACACGGGCGTAGTGAAGATCGGCAGGGCTCAAGATTCAATCAGTACTAGAAACACACATGCTCAGCACCCAGGGTACAGATGAGTGATGAGCTAGTCACCCTTCAGTGTTAGATAGACTTTATGGAGCTTTTGCCTTTGTCTTCTTTCCCCCGTTTCCAGTCTCGCAAGTCATCCACTGAATCGGTTTGAGTAACGGTCTACCCGTCCTAGCTATGTGAAAGCTTCCAAGCTGCTCTTCTGATTATGTAGATTAGTGTAAGAGTGGCCTGTGGGATAGTTCTATAGATATCAGCGTAAACCTGTATTTATTTGCAGTTTAAATGCAAAAATGAAAAGATGTGACCATCGTGGTACCCTCAAGCCCGGTGAGTTTTATTTTAACAATATTAGTTACTAACAGCAAATCACTTTCTTTTAAATTTACTTAGATAGCTTTTTGCTCAGTGCATTAGGTCATCGGTGAAGTGCAGTTCATTTTTAGATACGTAGTTTACTTGATTGGTCTAAAAGTGGTAATACTGTTGGGCAACGACTGGCACACTGAAGGAATTCCAGATTCGGTCCGTCAGACTTCTTTTCATGCGTCAGAGGGATCCGATCTTTCCCTTTCAATGTTTACACGTTAATTTGCACTCGTACATTCGAATCAGCAAACGGTGTAAATTGACACTGGGATATGCACCTGTGACCAGACTGTTTCTTGAGACTGACCTACATGGATCGAACTGTTACCATAAGGCTTTCTCTGCGCGAAACTGTCTCTCACGTCATGTCCTCCAACCCCGTTTTTCTCTGATTGTTGGCTTTTCACTCTCCTGAGTAAGCTCTCTGGCTCATATTGTGATTCTGTGAAGAAATAGATGCATACTGGGACAAAGTGCTTGGAATTTGTTCTGGACCTACGTTGTTTTAAATACTTGAGATTTGGTTATAAAGCAAGTTACTGTTCACTACAGGACTTCAGGATATCTGAAGCTGATCAGGTCCTGCTTTACCTACCTATCTACGCTACTGAAGTACGTCTGTGTAGAAAAAGGGTGATCCAAGATCAGCTTTCTAGCAGATGATACAGTTCGTGCAAAGGAACTTTGTGAAACCTGTCCTTTTTTTTTTTTGTTTCATAACTAGTTTCTAATCACATCTAGGGATATCCTCACTGGTGCATGAATGCCTCACTTGGAAGTTTTATGGCAATATATACTAGGACTACTGTAACTGACTTGTGATAAGCCTTGTGTGAATGCTATGTTAGTGCGAACCAAACTCTGCATTTGCTTCATTAGTAATACTATCCTACTCTTTTCTGCCACCATCCATTCATCTTCATGGTGCTTAATCCAAGGACACAGGGGCCCTCCCATAAACGGGGTGCCAGTCCATTGCAGAGCGCACGCGCACTTGCTCACTCACACTTAGACACTTTAAGGACCTAATGTGTGTCTTTGGAACGTGGGAGGAAACCAGAAACCCTACATTGATGTGTGCAAGCTCCACCCAGATGGAGTCTAGACTGAGATTTGAACTGTGCTGCTGTGTGCCACCATTATTTCCAAATGAGTTGTGTCAGTTTATTTGATGATGACCGTAAGCAAGCTTCAACTCAGGTGCCACCTTTTTTTTTTTTTTTCAACCAAAACAGTTTGAAGTGCGCTACAAGTAAATAGATTTTCTGATATACACAGTTTTCCGATGACGTGGAGTCTAGTCTCTTTTTGTTCTTGAGTCTTGATTACTGTGTTTAAATGTATGTTCTGCTTATCCTTTATTAAAGTTTTAGTGGCCACTGCACTTTGTAGTTCTACGATGACTGTATCCCCTCTGTTTCTCCACATACTTTGTTAGATCTCTTTATCCCACAGGACTAGCACGGATCAGGTACTATTTGGGTGGTGGAGCATTTTCAGCTCTGCACTGACACTGATGTGATAGTGGCGTGTTAGTGTGTGTTGTGCTGGTATTAGTAGAACAGACACAGCAGTGCCGCTGGAGTTTTTAAACACCTCAGTGTCACTGCTGGACTGCCAATAGTCCACCAACCAAAAATTTCCAGGAAATAGAATCCTATAGGCAGCATCCTGTGAGAACTGATGAAGGATTAGAGGGTGACAAAAGAACTGTGAAATAACAGACAAGCTGCTGACTTTAAATCTACAAGGTCTTCAATATGGTGAATGTCTCCAATAAAGTGGACAGCACTACATAGACTAAACGTCACCACCACATCGGTGTCACTGCAATACTATGAATGATCCACCATCCAAATAGTACATGATCTGTGCTGGTTCTTTGGGAGTCCTGACCATTAGAGAACAGAGGAAATGAGACAGACAAAGTATGTAGAGAAACAGAGATTACAAAGTGCAGTGAACCCAAAACCTAAGCAGAATATAAATAGAAAAATATAGAATGCAAAAGAAGGCTTTTCCCACCGTACTGTACCACCTGTGCTTGCCCACCCACAAATTCACTGTTTTTGACCTTATCAGTGCCTCTGTTTCTCAGGTCTACTGGTGCCTCCTCTTATAATCTTCCTGTCATTAGCGTTATAATTCTCAGTTCAGGTTTTTCCTCTAGTCCAATGTATCAGGGTAAGCTGGCCACCAAGCCACGTACATCCCGTCGTAACTCACACCTTAGTAACTAATGGAGCAAATGCTGAGCAGTGCCACGAATGACAACCTGCTCTGGTGCCCTGTCCTGGTTACCCCTTAATAGCCTTAAATATTTGTTCCTTGGACTGACCTTGAAAACAGGCTTGGTGTGTATTATATGGAGTTGTGATTTTAGCAATTAGTTTTGTTTTGAAGGAGAAAACCCTAGTGTTTGTTTTGTTTTGGGGTTTTTTTGGGAAATGCATATCCTCGATTTGGGAATTAGTTTTTTGTATGAAAAACTTGTTTGTATAGTATTGCCTTGTAACAATTTTCACCTTTTGCATTCAGACCACAGTAGTAATATAATTTATTGTAACGGCTTTGTCAATGCAGTTCAAAGTCTCTCGGTATACAGCAGCTCAATGATGCAAGCTGAATTAGACAGAGCCTTGGGACCCGATATGTGTTGAATACCTGTGAAAACGTCTTTAGTTCTATTCAGATGTCCTTCATTCTACTTTATCCAAGAAGCTGCTATTTAATTCCATAGGTTGTGAATTAAACCTCCATAGATTGGAGGACGTGTGAGTCAAGGATTTACTCTATACTTTCTTTTTTGTTTTTTTGGTTGTTGTTGTGTTGTTTTTTTGTTTAGTTTTTTTTTTTGCAACGCAACACTGTTCACAACTTCTGGAGCATTTGTCCTTCATCTGTGATCTGCTTATCATAACCTTTTAAAGCTTGAAAATGTAACCTGTTTTTTGTTCCGTGCTTCTTTCGTGTCCGGATACAGCTTAAGGATGAAGTCAGGTTCCTCTTTCCATGTGAAGTGCCTCCACTGGGTGAATGTGGACTGTACGTGACTGCCTGAGTGTGGGGAAGTGGGGAAAGTCCTGGAAGCGAATGCGCACTGTTCACAAGGAGGACCAAATTGCAGAAGACTACTGATAGGAAGAACACTGCATGTGCAGCCTCAGGCATCAAGACCTCTTTGAAATAAAATATTTGCTGCTGAATTCTTAGTCGAGGTGGATAAAGCTACGCTGCTGAACTTCTAAAGTCCGATAAATCTATATGGTGTGCTTTAGAAAGTTTCTTGTCGAGCACATGTACTCTCAATACTACACTATGGCTGTTTTTGTTTTGTGTTTTTTTTTTTTAGGTTGGGAAGTTGGTGCCAAGGTTTGTGCCATTTTGTTCTGCCAACGAACAAAATGCTGCATGAATGGTAGCAGCTGTAACTGTGTAACCCAAGTGTCATTCCAAATGTCTTTCAGGAATACTGTGTTGCACAAACATTCCCCTCTAACCAAAATAAAGGTTGACTTGCATTTCCAGTGTGCGTTCTCATTTGTTCCCTGATGAAATAAGAACATTTGAAACGGTTATGTAGAGAGCAGGACACTGGCAAACCGAACAGTGTGAAATGTGTTTTCATTTCACTCTCTCACTTTTCATAATTATTCCATCCAATTCAGGTTCATGGGGTGGAGCTTACTCAGCAGAACAGGGAGCAGAACAGGGAGCAGCACTTCTCCCTGTCAGAGTTATTGGGAGGTCTGGAGCTTAACATACAATTTGATTGTGCATATTCAGGTAAAGAAACTTCCAAGTCAGCATCCATATTGCAACCTCCCCCTCAAAGGTCATTTGAACCCAGGCTTTCAGGAGTAGTTGCTTTTATTAAAAAAAAATTTTTCTCTTTTAGTTTACTATTACTACAAACTTAAAATGTGACATTATTTTGTTTAAATATGTGTTATCACTTCAGGCTAGACTGTATAAAAGTTTTCTTACTTTTCTGTCTACAAAGGATCTATTTGATATGTACTAAATTATGAAACAATTTTTTAAGGTCCCAGGTTCAATCCCAGGGTGGAGCAGCCTGGGTACCTTCTGAGTGGAGTCTGCATGTCCTGCCTGTGTGTGTATATATATGTGTGTGTGTGTGTATAGATATATATAGATATAGATATGGGATTGGATAGTCATGGTCGACTCAGTCAGTTGATGGATCGATGTGATCCATGAAGTGTTATAGTAGTTTGCCATTGCTTTCTCCACCCCTCCCCATTTATCCGGGCTTGGAACCAGCGTGCACCTGTTTCCAGTTACACGGCTGGGGTGTTTGCATACACAAGTCACTGACAATTTAGAGACACCACTTAACTTAACACGCATGTCTTTGGACTGTGGAAGACAACCGGAGTACCCGGAGTAAACCCACGCAGACATGGGGAGGAAATGGAGACTCCACACAGAAATGATCAAAGCTGCTGCTGAGAGTTTACTGCTGGTCTTATGGTCTTCAGAGGATCCAGATTCAATGTGACTTGTGATGTGTTCTATAATTTTCAAAAGTAGGAATATTAAGGTAAAAAAGTGACACTTCATTGAGTAAAAACCTGGGGACCTGACTAGAACGTGCATTTTAAAGTAAAGTATTGTTATGGAGTGACACAAAAGTAAAGTCGAAAACTATTTCTGAAGCATTTGAATTCTTGTATTTCATTGTAAAGTGTAATGTTAGTCGTAGGAAGGTTATTTTAATGTTTCAAACTATATACCTTAAATTTGCAGTTTTATTACTGTGAGGGACATCTTACTTAACAATGCAATAGTTTTATTATTATTATTTATTACTTTAAATCTCATTTGGGATCATTTTGAGTATGTAGTGCCCTAGTTAGGGTGCAAAAGGATTTATATCGTGCCCTACATAGTGCACTAGTAAAGGAGGGAGAGAGCACGTTGGAACTCAGCCATTGTTAGGTGGCCTCGTATCTATGGTAACGTATAACGCAACAGGGGAAGAGGTCTTTTGTGTTAGACTTAGCATCGCTAGTTTAAGGGCTTAGGCTCATTTTACAGTGCGCTAACTACTGATTTCATGCCGCTGTTTTATTGTGGAAATGGCCGCATGCCAGAATGCTGCTTTACAACAAGTGAACCAGTTCTGGTCAATGCTGGATGACCTGGCGCAAAATAATCCTGGAGCGTATAAAACTTTTATCGAGCGGCAGATTCGAGATGGAGCTGAATATTTCTCCCCTCCTCAGCCGCACGTCTGCCTCCAAACTTCTATTCAGGTGACTTTAAACGGATTAATCTGATTTAATATCCACTCGGAGGCAACTTTATTAGTTATAACATGCTAGTACCCGGTTCATAGATTCAATAAGGTGCTGGAAATGTTGGTACCCTGTTGTGCCCTGAGATCTGGTGACGTTTTAAGTGTAGCATATTAATTGCCATGTTCAAAGAATCCAGTCTGAGATGATGTAAAGATTTGTGACATTTTGCATTATCTTGTAGCCTACCTTAACAGGAGCCTTCTCAGTTCGACTGGGGCTTTTAAACATTGCTCAGTTGAACTTTTAAGGGGCTCAAAGTTTGCCAAAAAAATATCCCCTAGAACATTGATCCGTGCTTTCATGCTGATTACAGCAAATTCCGGTCCTACCATTTAAATAATGCAACCGAAATTGACAAGGGTGGCACCCGGTGTAATCTTCTGCTGCGGTAGCCCAGCTGCTTCAAGGATTGATACATTCAGAGATGCTCTGCTGCATACCTCAGTTGTAACGAGTGCTTATTTCAGAGGCTGCTGCCTTTGTATCAGCTTCAAGCTGCCTGGCAATTCTCATTTGACCTCCGGATGGTCAGATGGTTTGTTTATTTGTTCATATGGCTTCTTTAATGTGTGTGTGTGCGATTACAATCAAGTAATCGATTATTTATATATATATATATATATATATATATATATATATATATATAACCAAAGGAAACCAGGGCGTAAGAGGACGTTATAGATGCATTTTT
>JAUZST010008322.1:0-13626 GCA_034779995.1 Parotocinclus haroldoi
CTTGACGGACTGCACTTGAACAAAATCAAGAAAGTGGTGGGTGTGGTCACCTCCCGCTGGTTTTGCTCTTGTCAACGAAACTTCCTCCCATAAATCGCTGTGCCACTTTGTATCCGCTAGGTGGCGACTTTTGGCTTATTTTTCTCTCCAAATAAGCAAATAACATTTACACGTATATAACAGGATTTGTTTCGGTACTTTAGGATTTCATCCAAATAAGCAGCTGGTCCCATTAATCGGTGGTCCAATTAACCGGATTCGACTGTAGTTACTTACTTGGCATACTTATCTTAAGTATCTTGTAACTCTTGCACATCTGAATTACACTCAACTGACATTTCACAAAAATCTGCCATCTGGTGCCTTAATGTCACGGGGTGGCATGGTGACACAGCGGTTACTGGAGTTTGATCTTAATCTCAGAATTAAGTAGTGAAATAAAAGAACAAGCCATGTGTGGAGGTCAGTGTTGGTAGACTATGTATCTACATTTTTAGTTGTAACCTAAATAATTATAATAAAAAACATTTATTGCTATTGCATTTTAATGTTAGAAAACCCCCAGAATCTTCTGGATTCACACACCTAATCATCCTTTTTATTTTTCACTGCTCACAAATAGATTCACGTAAAAATGAGCATATTATACTTCTCACAAAAATTAATTTCAGAATGAAATATCTCAATGAACTATCCCCTATTTTTTGTGAGCCGTGTACATGCTAGCTTCTCTTGTCAATTTTATTTGAACATGCAGCCCATTTTCCCTTATAAATACCAAGTATTGCAACCATATAATAATAAAAGCGGCATGGCTGAAATGAATATCAATAACTTAATTTGTGTGCATTTTCTGTTAAAAATCTTTTCTCATCAACTTAAATATTCTTAGTGACCCGTTGCCCATAATTTTATATTTTCTGGAATTTGATCAAGGGTAAAGAGTAAATAATAATTATTATATCTTTTTTTGTAACACACGACTGCTGCTTGGTGGTATAATTAGGTCTGACAAGCACAGCGCTTCTAGTAATGTCGCAGTGGTCAATTGACCATCATTTAGGCATTTAATGTTAAATAAATCTGTGTTTAGGAAACTATGCTATTGGCTATTCAGTCAGTAAGCACAGTATAGATATATTGATATATATACAAATAGTTAAAATGGCACCATTCTATTTTTCTAGCCTTCTAACCAAGCAACAAGAAGAGATCGCAAAATGGAAAAGCAGAGCGTATAGACTGAGGGAAAACAAGAAGGAAGCTCCTCAGTCGCCACGTACTCCTACCAAAAGACATCCTCCACTTATGACGAGTGAGGTGAATTCCCCAAAGAAAGTATTCCTCGAATCCCCAAAAAGCAAGTTCTTTGATGTCCGTGATGGAGGAGAGCCTGTGTCACTCAAGTGCCCTAAGCAGTTCTTTGATAACTCCAATCTTGGAACAATGCCAGGTACGTAGTTGCATGTTGATTGTCGTCTGTTTATGGTGACTTGAATTATTTGCAGGTTTGCTACTTTTGCGTTTCTTACCAGACCCCTCTCGTTTGCCAGCTGAACCAGCTATCGATGATTTTTCAGAAAGTGATGATGGTAATGCACTGTGCACAGTGAGGTTTTGGGGGTTTGCACCAAGGGTTTTCTAACACACTTAGGAGTGCATTAGTCTTGGCATACATTAACCACAGTTAAACTTCTTTTCTGGTTTCTCCCCCATTCATTCTAATAGTTTTTTTATTATTATTATTACATTGCTCTCAAAAATTAGGGGATATTTCGTTTGAGGGGTCTTCTTATTTTTGTAATCAGTATATTTATACTCATGAACTTACACAATCAAACATTTACTAGGATGCAACCTTAGTGTGTGCCCTGTCTGTTCATCTCACTTATTTGAGGGTGAAGGAGAGGGCCTGACAGTATTGTATTTAGCTTTTGCATTGCATTTGCATCATGTCATTGTCACAGTTTAATTACAAGATAAAATCTAATGATGTTGATTCAGTCTTTAACCACCAGAATAAACAACCATGCATCATATACGCCATATCGTTCATCATATCATAGGGATTTGGGATGTATAAAGGTACTCGTACAGTGCTTTGTACACACACAAGTGATACAGGTGTTTGACAAACTCACTTAAACATCACTTACTTGTTTTTATTTCTAGTTATCAAGTTCTTTAAATTGCAGGATACTTTATTTTTTATTTATTTATTTTTTCCCCCCCAAAATGTTTGCAAGAAATGTCTAATTGTTTTAGGTGTTCTAGGTGTTTACACTTCAGAAATGAAATAAGAAGGGCTTTTAGTGAATGTAAAACAAATAATTCTTTACTCAGTGTAATGAATTTAATCAGATTGAGTAGTGAATCTCATTTTTTTCTGCACCAACACCAGTATTGGGTCTAATTATGTGCTCTTACACTTGTAAATTTACTCCGCTAAATGGCACCCCATACCAATTTACAGTAACAAAATGTTGAACAGATGGGGTGAGGAAGCAGTGTGAGCAGTTTGGAAATATTTTAGCATATGTGAATGTTTAGCACAGCTAATCTTCATACATTTGGATGATGGGGTTGTCTAACATTTTTATAACTTCTTACACTTTTTCCATGATGTGTGATCACGGTGATCTGCTCCTTTCCATGGATCTCTGTTCTCTTGGTGAATTGCTTTTACGCTTGAGAATTCAGTTGGGTTTTCTTTTCCATTTATGACAACTGCAACTTTGATTCATATATATGACTCAGCATATTGAGTTATTTTTCTTCCTATTTATATCTGTCTTCTGTTAAATTGTGTAGTTATTTACATTCGTCTCCCTCCCCCATCAGATGCCAGCTCCAGTGCAGCCGTCAGCTCTAGTGGGGCAAATGCAGACAGCTGGTGGCATATTCCTAACGCTTCACCACGCAAAGCGAACACTAATATGGATGCAAACGGCTGTCCAACACAGTAAATTGTCATTGTTGTTTTAATGTTGTAATTATTTTAACATTCTGTCTGTTTGTCTTTTATTCGTTCATTTTCTCAAGTATAAAATAAACCTTTAGCTTTAGATTTGTCTTCTAAGCAGTTTTACATTAAGCAGTGTAAAATTTCTTGCTGAAATAAAGCAGCAGCTTTTTTTTAAACTATGTTTCTGATGTTTATGTAACTGCCATTGGTTTAGATTTGTTGTAGCCTACACACACAGCACCCTCCACAATTATTGGAATCCATATCCATATAAGCCTTAAAATATTGTTTTTATTTCAGAGGCATAGTCCTACACTGAAAATGACTGAAAAAAATGTACCATTTAACCTTTTTTTTAAAAAAAAACATGTCTAAAATAATTTTTTATAACATCACCTGTTGTTGGCACCCTCCACAGTTCCTGGAAAAAAAATGTAATTGAGGCATTTCTGTTATTTCTATTCTGGTTTATAACGCTGATCTGAGTATCCAGGAACCTTTAATTAGTAATTCATTACTTTGTTTGCCTGGGGTATAAATTACATGATGCACATACCTATTTCTCGTCTCCACTCTTCAACATGGGAAAGATAAGATGGCACACATTTTAAGTGAGGTGTCGATCTTTTAGTCAGGCAATGACTACAAGAAAATAGCCTCTCACCTACACCTGCCCATATCTACAGTCTGCCTACAGTGGTTCAGTCTGGTTCTTAAATTCATGATCAACATGACCCCCATTATTGTATCTTGTTGGCAGTCGACCTTTAAATTCTGATTTATGAAGTGAAAGGTCAGCCACGTTGGCCAGGTAACGATAACTATGTTTTGGCCACATATAACTGCATAACCTACCAAAAGTACAAAAAGAAAAAGCATTACTTAAACAAGTATAAGTATGTTATGTTAGCATAAATAACATTTAACACAATCAATTCCAAAGTCAGGATGGTTAGTAAATGTTATAATGGTAAATTCTTAGGTGTTGAAAACTAAAACTACATAAATATTTTTACTGTGACTGCATCTCTGCTGTCCCTGCTAAAAAGACACACCCCCCCCGTATGTAACGTAATGGATGAGCACCTTTGTACTAAGATTGTCCACTAGTTTAGGTTGCTGGTAAACTTCACTGAATAAGCATTGTGAGGAGTATGCCACCATGCCACATCCCATTTTAGACGTCCCATCTCTCCAGGACTCTATGGGAGTCTACCAAAAAACAAAAAGTGTGTGTTTGTATATATAAAATCCAATATTTTATATAAAGATGTTAATTTTCTTCAGATACTAAAAAGAAAGTGCTGTCATACATGTAGATTGTAAGCACATTTGAATTGGTATCTTATTTTTTCCAGATCTGCACCAACATTGTGGAAAATAAGTATTTGATAAGCATTTGATATTTTGTTTTTCCACCTACAAAGACAATAATCATAATATTTTATCATAGCTACAGTTCAACTGTGAGGGACAGAATTTTTAAAAATCAGAAAAATAAATAATTATTTGGCATTTTATTTAATAAAATAAGTCTTTGATCACCCACCAACCAGCAATAATTCTGGCTCTCACAGACCTCCATTTCTTTTAAGAAACACTCCTATACTGCACTAATTACCTATATAATTGCTGTTTGAGCTTGTTACCTGTGTAAAAGACACCTGTCCACATTCAATCAATCACACTCCAACCTCTCCACCATACCCAAAACCAAAGAGCTGTCTAAGGTCACCAGGGACAAAATTGTAGACTTGCACAAGGCTGGGATAGTCTACAGGACAATAAGCACTCAGCTTGGTGAGAAGGCAACAACTGTTGGTGCCATTATTAGAAAATGGAAGAAACACAAGATGACTGTCAAACTTTCTCTGCTAAGAGATACAAATGAATAGTTATTTTAAAATCATAAGTTGTCTGTACAGGTTGGTATTCTGATTTTTTTTTTGAAAAGGCTAGATTAGACGTTTGCTTTTGAAATTACATTTAGTATAGCAATTACTTAAAGTCATTGCATTTCCGTGGTTTTTGATCAAACAGGAAAAATATAAAAAAGGAAATAATCCAAACGCTGTGCTTTAAATAAGACTGGACTGTCATCCTCGTGAACGACTTGAGGAACTGGTGTGCCTCAGGTGTGTTTGAATCAGGGCAACCACCTTTTAAGTACAACGTGCAACAGATAATCCATTTAAAATAGCCAGACTGTAGTCTAACGTTTCTCTCAAAGGCTGTTTTGCCGTGAGGTGTCGCTTTCCTTCAGTGAACCGACTCACCTGCAGCAGGGAAACTGAGAGGAGGTATCCGTTACACCACCGCGCTTCTCTCTCCTTACATACTGCCTCGCAAAATTCTATGGCAAACAAGGAAAGCTTTTGTTATTTCTGATATTTATATATTGTTTTGTGCACAATTTCTTCTCGACGGTGAAGGGACTGGACAATGCAGCAACCAGCCATACCAGCAAACACAGACCCCGACCTCCCAGGTGGGTAACACCGGGCGTGTTGCGATGAGTTAAATAATTCACCGTCTGCTATTTTCCATGCTGAAAGCTGCACACGTTATATTAAACTCAGTACTTCGTGTATTCATAATGTTACTTAATCTAGTGTTACTACTAGGTCCTTGCTTGTTTTATCATTTTGCCATTTGCTTAATTTAAGATGTGAATCCTGTACCAATGTTAGAATTCGACACTAGAATTTCTGAGGATGACGACTTGTTTCTGCAATCGGTAACATTTCTGAATGATCCACTCGTGTTTTTATACTCTCTCAGAACTAATTTAGTTTAGACACTTTTCAGGTATAATACATTCTGTGATCATTCAATCCTGGCATGGTGTTCGGTTTAAACTTAGCAGTCATATCTTCCACTAAATAACTGAACGAGGATCTGAGAATAAACAAATAGACTCACAAAGCAGGAGAAGTCATGTCACGTAAAGATGAACATCAAAATTGAGAAATGAAATTGTTTGTCAGTGCAGCAACACCAAGAAAGTTTTTTGATAGAACCTTGTGGAGGTGGCATGGCATGCAAAGCAAAACACTTATATCATGGCCAAGAACCTGCAAAAAGGTTTGGCTCGTACAGCTATAGTTGTGCAATGTCAAAAACCCTGACATGCACTGAAGTCCATCCGAAATGTGTAACACAACACACAAGCCAGAGGCATCCTAGAAAAAAAAGGTGCTCTGACCTGAGGAATCTGAAATGTATCTTTTTATCCAAATTAAACGATGCATATTTGGAGAGAAAGAAGGAAGGTTTTCAATAACATAACAGCCAACTGTTAAACATTGAGGGTAGTGTTTCAGCACTGGAAATGTTATGCATTTTGATGGAGAATTCTACTAAAAGCCAACGTCACAAAGGCTGCACGGGCACTGGCGGGGAACAGATTGGATGTTACAAAAAGGTAACTATTCAAGCACCCATTATATCACAAAAGTGAGTACATCCCTAACATTTCTGTAACTATTGTATTATATCTTTTCATGGGACAACACTGAAGATATGACACTTTAATACAATGTAAAGTAGTCAGTTTACAGCTTGTGTAACAGTGTAAATTTGCTGTGCTCTCAAAATAACAACACACAGCCATTAATGTCTAATCGTCTGGCAACAAAAGTGAGTACACTCCTAAATGAAAATGGCCAATTTGTGGACACCATTATTGTCCAGTACTACCTTAACTCTTTTGGGCATGGAGTTCACTAGAACTTCACTGGTTGCCACTGTGATCCTCTTCTACTTCTATATGATGACATCACAGAGCTGGTGGATGTTAAAGATCTTGTGGATGTTCAAGGACGCTTCTCCACCTTCCATTTGAGAGTGCCTCAAAGATGCTCAATAGGGTTTAGGTCTGGAGACATGCTTGATCTTTAGCCTCAGTTTCTTTAGCAAGGCAGTGGTTGTCTTGGGATTGTGTTTGGGATCGTTATCATGTTGGAATACTGCCCTGCACCCCAATTTCTGGAGAGAGGAGGATCATACTCTGCTTCAATGTGTCACGGTACATGTTGGCATTTATATTTCCCTTAATGAATTGTAGCTCCAGTCACCTGATTGTCACCACATGTGCTTAGCACCAACTGAATCAAATAAGTTTCTTAAATCTTGGTCTCATCAGGCTACAGGAAATGGTTCCAGTAATCCATGCCCTAGGTCTACCTGTCTTCAGCAGACTGTTTGTGGGCTATCTTGTGCATCATCTTTAGAAGAGGCCTCCTTCTGGAATGACAGCTATGCAGACCAGCTGGATACATTGTGGGATGTATGGTCCGAGGACTGACAGGCTGACCCCCCACCCCTTTAACCTCTGCAGCAATACTGGCAGCATGCCTACATCTGTTTTCAAAAGCCTAGCGCTGGACATGACGTTGAGCATGTGTAGAGTGGAACCTACCCTGTTAAACTGCTGTATGATCTTGGCCAAGGAGCTGCAGCTCACTTTGAGGGTGTTGGCAATCTTCTTATAGTCTAGGCCATTTTTTCGTAGAGCAACTATTCTTTTTTCAGATATTCAGAGTTATTTGCTACGAGGTGCCATGTTGAACTTCCAGTAACCAGTATGAGAGAGTGTGAGAGTGATAACGCCAAATTTAACACACCTGCTTCACGTTCACATTTGAGATCACTTTTGTTTCCAGCGGTTTAGACATTAATGGCTGTATGTTACACAATTTAATTGAATGGATTAGAGTCAAATGGGAGAACAGTCTGGTTTCCACTTACTCTTTGACAAGTCAGGTATGCTTTCAATTTAAAAAAAATCTACTATAAATGTTCATTTGGATTGAAATCCAGACTGTTTGCTGGCCATGCCACTGAGTCTCCTTTGAAGTAAAGCTTTTACAATCTTTGTTTGGGCCAATGTTCAATAGCATTCTGAAAAATGACTTTCATCATTAGAATTGGAATTGAGGTAATGTTTGTCACATGCACCTGCTATTCTAGCTGACATGTAACGCCATACTGTGTTCTTGAGACACTAGTCTCTATATATTTAGTTTAAAAAGGCACCAGATAACAGTTCTAGCCAATGCAGACATGTGATTAATTGTTGAATATTACTTTCATCAACTTGTCTACACTTAGTCATCGGTCTGTTAATACGTGTTTTCTTCTTAGATGTTAGTTCTGGTTTTCATTTGGCTTTTCTATATGTCAATTTTGTTTGTAAATCTATATTTACATTTTGTTCAGTGAATTTCTTACAGTTCCATCACAAATGTTGACTCTCATGTCAACTATTTCTTTTCATTTGCTTTTTTATTTCTTTTGATTATGCTTGACATTTCTATCCTGGGACTTTAATGTCTTCCTTAGTCTACCCATATGTTTAATAACCTTCTCATGCTGTTATTCTTGCATTTTGGACACAACTGACTAAAAACAGCCAGCATCCTTTGCCACGCTCTGTGTTGGATTTTCTTTTTAAAGACATTTTTTCAGATTTCTTTAAATGTTTCCTTTTAAGTGTAGACTACTTTGCATTTTTAGACTTGTGTCTGCTTTTGTTTTAGAATGCCAATTACAAGGTGATTAAATACATTTTACTCTATTTGATTTGGAAAAATATACTCATTGCCACCAGCCAATGCCACCTTCGTTTTCAGTGGTTATGTGATCGTGAAACCTGAATTGCCATGCCTTGGAACTGTATGGACTTTAATGACAAATACAGGTTCTACTTGGGATAGAATGATGGTCAGCCTCGTTGTGAGCACTTCAATTTTGCTTTTGCTGTGGAACGACACACTGCCCCAACTGCTGGTGTGGTGGATGAGGATCTACAGACCCAGCTGTAACTTCTGGGAGAAAATGTACACAAGATACAATAAGAAACATGTTTTCCTCAGTGCCCAACTGTATCTCATCTAGAGAATGCCTAATTGGGTAACTAGAGCCTCCTTTCAATTTTCCCCAATAAACACCATTTGCTGTTATATTGTACTCACTTATTTATTATCATTCAATTTATACATCAAAACAGCTCCTTCTTAGTTATTATTTTTTCAATGAGTGTATTAAAATAATTTAATTAAATAATTGAAAACAAAAGTGTTGCAATTCACTCAATCTTTCAATCTTTCACTAGTGGTAGTAGGTTTGCAGGAAAATGGTTCTTTTTAAAGATGTCTACTCAGAGTCTACTTGAAAGAGTTTAATACCAATGATTTGCTGCTCTAAGTGGTTTTGAGTGTTTTTCTAGACACTAAAAACAACAAATCAAAAGAACTAAATTGTGTTTAGTGGAACCGTTTGAGGGTGCATTTCAAATGTTAAACTAATTTATCGATATAAACAGTCTAAAAAAATATTGGTAACTTTGCGACAGATCGCTAAGAATCTTGCTAAATAATAAGTACTTGTGGGCTTTAATTCCTGAAAATGTATGTAAGAAATACCTTTAAAAACCTAGATTATCTAGCACATTCCATAGGTTCTCAGTAGAGTTCAATCCTAGAGTGGAATGGCCAAATCTTTTTTTTTTGTCTTTTTTTTTTGGATTATCATTATCCCGTTGGATGTTCCAACAACACTTCAAGATCTTCCTTAAAATTAAATATTTAAACCAAGACACAAAGTTCTCATAATCAACAATATCACAGGTCATCCACCATTATTCCCAGTGAGGACAGGCTGCTTTTCAAACTTCCTTTTATGGCAAACCAAGAATGCAATTCCATAAACTTTTCTTTATCTTCTTTCGAATCATTTTTTGCTGTTTTCTTTTTAATCACTGTGCACTGGGCAAAAATACACTTATATCCTCTTCCAGGAGGGTTCTTTAAAGATCTTTTTTTTAAACTTCTAATTAATTTTTATAGCTGTTGATTTGTTAAGGTGAACACTTGTATGGATTGTTGTCAATGTGAATATGCATATTTATAAACAGAGTTTTTGGATTTTTCCCATTCTTTTAGAGCAATACCAAAAACGACGCCGGACAGCACTGTGGTTCACTGTGGCTCTTCTTGCCCTGTCCATCATTATCCTATTGAATGGACTTCTATCTGCAACCCGCACTGGCAATGTGGCAGTGGCCGGATACTACTCTGGCATCATAGTGAGTACTACCAGAGCTTTTATTCGTTTTTATGTGTATCAGTTATTAATATGTGATTCCGGAAGGATGTTCAAATTCGGATTTGTGTTGGAAGTTGGAATCCTATATATTTTAGACACCCATTGAGTCTGGGTCATATATGTACAGGTCTTACTGATGTGCTCAATTTTTGTTCTAACTTTTGGGGGAAACATTTCTACCAAGCCATTTGATGTCTGAATTGGTTGAATAAAGAATTCTGGAATATTTTTTTTTTACACTTTTATACCTTGAGCACTGATCATAACTCAGTTGATTGTAATTCGTACAGATTTTGTCTTGTCATAATTCTCTAATTAGTGTAACAATTATTTACATATTTAGCAGGGTAGCATGCGGCTAGCATGGGTGCCTCATTGCTCTATAGATTCCCTGTTCGATTTTAACTTCGAACCGTGTGACTTTGCATGTGCTTCCATTTCTCTATTCAGTGTAACTTTGCCCCTGTCATAAGTAGTCATTGATGCTTATGTGAAGTTAAGTAAAAAAATCCGCTGATGCTGAACCAGAAATGTACCTGCTTTTTATATACTATATATGCATGGTACGAGAGTGCATCGCTTTAGAAGGGGCAGGCAGAAGCCTTTGACATGTCCATGTCTGGAAACACATGTAGCACAGTACATTACCTGGTGGTATAAATTGTGGGCACACTGTCACACTCCAAATCAGAATAAGTTGGGACAGTATGGAAAATGCAAATGAAAAACACACTCTTACTTACATTTACTTTGACTTTTATTTCATTGCACACAGTGTGAATCTGAGAAATGTCCAGTGTGTTTTTTCTGGTCAACTCCATTTTCTTTAAATAATTAATTTATATAAATCAATTTAATAATAATTGAAATACATAACAAATGTTGATTCCTGCATTTCAGGCCTTCAGCATGTTCCAAAAAAGCTTGGATGAGGGCAATATAGAGCTGAATATGATGAATATAAAACCAAATAATGACATGACTTCAAATAAGTGATGTCAACATGTGATCATAACCAGGCTTTGATAAGGAAAGATGGCTAGAGGATATCCAAATATTAAATTATTCAAGGAATCTAAAGGGATTTCAGTGAGTAAAGTTCAGGTGGCACTGCATCAAAAACCACTATTCAGCAATAGCTAATTTAGCTAACCTTTATCAAGCACTACAATCTGGAGTTACATTTAAACATTAAACTTTTCTGTGGAAAAAAAGAAGCCTCATGTAAACAATGTACAGAAGTGGCTGGCCTGCCTGCAATCTTGACCTGTCCCCATTGCAGAATGTGTGAAAGAATTTTGAAATTAAAATGACCCTGTACTATCACACATCTTAACATGTTTACAGGACGAATGGGACAAAATAACATCTGAAACACGAAATCACTTGGTATCCTCTGTGCCAAAATGTCTTTTACATGTAAAAAAGAATAGAAAATGTTGTAATTTTTTACAGTCCCAACTATTTTGGAAGGTGTTGCAGGCCTAAAATGCAGGAATGGATGTTTATTGACAAATTTAATGAATTTTTCCGACAAAACATGAAATATCTCAGGTTCATAGTGTCTGCAATGAACTTAAAGCCAAAATAAATACACTGTGTAATTGTTTATATGCATTTTCCATACTGCTCTATCTTTTTCTGATTAGAGGTTTTACAAGCATATTGAGAGCACTGGGTGTAATGCCTTGTCTGGGAATGGCAACCTCAAAACAATTACTATACAGCTACAGAAAATACACTATATTGCCAAAAGTATTTGCTCACCCATCCAAATGATCTGAATCAGGTGTTCCAATCACTTTCATGGCCACAGATTTATTAAATTCAGCACATTATGCATGTAGACTGTTTTTACAAACATTTGTTTAAGAAAGGGTCGCTCTCAGGAGCTCAGTGAATTCCAGCGTGGTGATGTGATAGGATGCCACCTGTGCAACAAATCCAGTCGTGAAATTTCCTCACTCCTAAATATTCCACAGTCAACTGTCAGCTGTATTATAAGAAAATGAAAGTGTCTGAGAAGGAACTATTAGGCCACGTAAACTGACAGAGCGGGGTCAGCGGATGCAGAAGCGCATAGTTCGAAAAGGTCGCCAACTTTCTGTCAATCACGACAGACCTCCAAACTTCATGTGGCCTTCAGATTAGCTCAAGAACAGTGTGAAGAGAGCTTCATGAAATGGGTTTCCATGGTCGCATCTGCATTCAAGCCATACATCACCACGTGCAATGCAAAGTGTCAGATGCAGTGCTGTAAAGCAGTGGAGGCGCGTTCTCTAGAGTGACAAATCTCGCTTCTCCATCTGGAAATCTGATGGAAGAGTCTGAGTTTGCCAGTTGCCAGGAGAACGGTACTTGTCTGATTGCATTGTGCCAAGTGTAAAGTTTGGTGGAGGGGGGATTATGGTGTGGGGTTGTTTTTCAGGAGCTGGGATTGGCTCCTTAGTTCCAGTGAAAGGAACTCCGAATACTTCAGCATACCAAGACATTCCAGACTCTGAGGGAACAGTTTGGAGCTTTTAGCCCCTTCCTCTTCCAACATGACTGTGCACCAGTGCACCAAGCAAGGTCCATAAAGACATGGATGGTAAAGTCTGGTGTGGATAAACTTGACTGGCCTGCACAATGTCCTGACCTCAACACGATAGAACACCTTTAGGATGAATTAGAGCAGGGACTGAGAGCCAGGCCTTCTCGTCCTACATCAGTATGTGATCTTATAAATGTGCTTCTGGAAGAATTATCAAAAAACCCAATAAAGCTGAAGCTGTTCTAGCTGCAAAGGGTGAACCAACCTCATATTGAACACTATGGATTAGGAATGGGATGTCACTTAAGCTCATATGTGAGTCGAGGCAGGTGAGCAAATTCTTTTAGCAATATAGTGTATAAGCAGCAACAGACATACCAGAAAAATGTACCTTCCAGAAATGTAATTCACCTAACTGCCAAATAACTAAGCAAATAAACAGGCAACATTTATAAAGACACTTACCTTCTGTTAGAGCGCTACCTGTGTGTTTTCTTCTGTTTCAGCAGAATCAGAGTCAGGAAGATCAATTGGACGCTGTGTTGGGTGCCTAGAGAACATAAGAGAACATGGAATTTTATTCATTGAAGGGCGTTTAATCCTTAATTCTGTTTCATGTTTACATTCTACCCCAAGCCAGTGTGAATGATGCACTGAAAATCATCCCAGAAACACTCCTGTATCCATCAGTGCTTGTGATTTCTAGTCGGTACCAACATACTAGTGAATTGTACCCAAATAAACCCAGCTGTTAAACTACTGAATTGTGTGTATCTAAGTCTGTCATAACTATAGTTTTATATAGTTATAATACAGCTAGAATGTTCTGATAAGGTAATTAAACTATAAATCTATATGACCTATAGTTATAATACAGATAGCATGTTCTGATGAGGTAATTTAAAATATTAATCTATATTACCTATAGTTATAATACAGGTAACGTTCTGATAAGTTTATTTAGAATATAAATCTATATTATCTATAGTTATAATACAGGTAACATGTTCTGATAAGTTTA
>JAUZST010008323.1:0-13626 GCA_034779995.1 Parotocinclus haroldoi
GTGTGTGTGTGTGTGTGTGTGTGTGTGTGTGTGTGTGTGTGTGTGTGTGTGTGTGTGTGTGTGTGTGTGTTTATTTGTTTGTATTTTTGTGTATGTTTCTTTGTGTGCATGTGTGTTTGTTCATACATTTCTACATTTGTGTGTGTGTGTTTGTTGTGTGCGCACGTGTTTGTATTTGTGTGTGTGTGTGTTTTGTACGTGTGTGCGTTTGTTTCTTTTTCCGTTTGTGCGCGTGTGTGTGTGTGTGTGTGCGTGCGTGTGCGTGTGTGTGTGTACAGGAGTCTCTGCAGAACTATGCATTCCTTGTGTTTGTGGCAGTGTGTGTAGTGGCAGCCCTCTACCTCATCATGGTTCTTCCTGAAACCAAGAACAAAACGTTTGTGGAGATCAGTCAGAGCTTTGCTAAGATCAACAAGGTCCCGACGTCGACTGCACAACAGGATCAAGAGATGGAGCATGTTCTCGACATCACACCAGGAAAAGCAGCGAGCTCCAACGGTCTGACCATGGACAACTTCAATAATCAAGAAGGGAAGGGCATGGTGCAGAAAATTGAGAACTGTGTCTGAAATGTAACATCATCCACATCTCATCGTGGATCCAAAGTGAGTGAGATCATCCTCTCAGCAGTGTGCACATGCAGCTTGAACTTTTACAGGTCATTGGGTACAGTGGAATATGCTGTGATAAACTGTATTATTAACTGTATTATTATTAGGTCCCCAGGGTTCCTTCCCTGCTCCCTGTGATAGGCCCTGGGTGCTCTAAATATGCTGATCACCAGGATATTTTCATTTGACCTAATTTTAAGAAAGTATTAAATGCTTCCTTGGCTGCTAATCCCATGGTGCAATGCATGCCAAAATAACATTTTATAAACATGGTGGATGGGGGCAGTTCGCCAAACGGTGCTACTAGTGGTGGGGATTTTCAACTGCACTTTATTCTATTTCTCCCTGAGGATTTTTTTTTGTGGTGCAAATTCAAAAGACATCAAAAAATAATGAAACAAAACAAAAAACATTCTAACTTTCAGAATTAAGGACTGTGGAGGCCCAGTGGTGAATGCACTGGACTGTGGACGAGAAGATCCAGATCTCATGTAGCATTGTTGGGTTCTTGAGCAAGACCCTCTATATCTCTCTGGATAAGGGCGTCGCCCAAATGGCCAAATGTAAATCCAGACAATCATTTATGCTCTTACACTGCTAATCTCTCTTAACTGTTAACCAATTAGCAGTAGTAATCTTTTTGTTTTTATTAATGAAGGGCTGAGTTGTTGTTTCTTCTTTAAAATGTTGTTACCTAACCATACCAATCCTGCCAAATAACAATTCCACCAGCTTGGTCGTTTTATTGTAACTATTATTTTGCTAATGTGTTTCATATTTGGGGGCCTGTTTCATTGTTTTACCTGCTGCTGTTCCAAAACATCCCACAAGTTTTGTGGATTTGTCCGTCATTGTCATTATTTCAGCAACCTCCCACCGTGTATCTCCTTTAGTCATTCAGAATATTAATAGCACTCCATGATGTGCTTTTTGATCCCATTTCACACCACACCGTCTCTGCATCTGCTCTTTATTTGTTCTGTACACATTTTGTGTTTGTGTAATAGTTTTGAAAGCGGATGTCCTTGTAACTTCAAGAAATATTAATACCGTTAATTGAAAGTTATCTGGGTTTTAAAGTGCTTAAATTATTTTAGAGAGTTTATAAATACACATTTGATGCACATTCTGTAACTAACATATGTTACTGTATGGTATGTTTTGTACATTTTAAAATGCAATACCAATGATTCAGCAAAAGAGCAGTATTCTTTTGGGAAACCATGTCAAGACATGTGGTATCAGCATGGGCGTGACAGGGGCCCTCACATCAGTGTCAGTGCAGGTGTGGTGGAAAGTGTATTTCCTAAAATAAATAGCGTATGAGTGTAAATCAGAATCAGGATTTAGAGTCGAGTCTGTGGGAGTAAAGCTCAGTAGTAGAGCATCTGACTGCAGATCAGGCAGTCTCTGAATTAAAACGGCGTTCAGACCTTGCCTTGGGAGCGGTCTGAAACGTTGATCTACCACCAAGCCTCGGAGGTGCCTTCTGGTCATATCAGGTGTCTCATACAAACATGATGAGCTTTGTCTGAGGAAGGAGAGGCCGATCAATGAATCTTTGCCTGGCGATGCAACAGTGACTCCATCCAACGCTGTGGTGGAGTAGCTTTTCATCCTGGGCATGCCTGTCTGTACGCTGAGCCCTCCAGGGAAATGCCTGGCGATCACACTTCAACATCCTGGCATAAAAACCCTGTGAATAGTAACAGGGCAGCTATCCGTAGGCGCACAATGCCCGGGCATGTCTGCTATAAGCTCAGCTGGAGCAAAGTGAGCTGTGGCGGAGGTCCGTCGGAGGAAGTAAATCTACCAACAAGACCGATTGAAAAACACGATAAAGGATAAGTAAAGTGAATGTGAATGAAAGGGACTTTTGTGAGTCAGCCACCGTTAAGACCTAGTGCTGACGATAATCTGTGCTCAAATGGTCCCCAAGCTTCTGTATGCATCAAAATCAAATTTTATTGAGCTGCTTTAAAATGCAAGCACTAACATTTGCTGAAATCCTCTGTCAAATCAAAGTTTGCCCTGCTAAGGTTGGATTATGGTGAGGCTGCTGCTTTGTGCACAGTGTGTTCCTGTCTGTATTTCCAGATCAAGTTCCAGACCCCCAGTGAGCCTCACCAGAATATGTTGTTACTGAAGGTGGGTTTCTCATGTACCGAGATTTAATAACCTGATAAACCCTATGCATTTCTGAATACAACACGCAGGATGTCACCGTTTTAGGAACTTCATCAAACATGATGTAATGTAATCAATGAAATGAAGGTTTATGGCTTTTGTTATGATTTATTGTCGCCATAAACTTTCTTTTCTCTTATCATTGAACTTCCTGAAGGCATTTTTAAAGTTTCTGTCAGTATAGTCCTGACGGTGCATTTCTATTTTAAAGAAAGGTTTTTAGGCACAAGAAAAATCCAGGCACATTAAGCGCACTTGTTAAATTACAGAGTTAAGCCAATTGATCCAATATTCAAACTTGTTAAAGGCTAAAATGCTTAATGGGCAGCACAATGGCAAGGCGGTAGCGCGGTCACCTCACAGCTTCATATCTTTAACTTTGGGCTCCACCAGTGTGCCGTTTGCGTGTTTATTCCCACATTCCAAAAACGTGTTTTAGGCTAATTGCCCTTAGTGGGCATTGTCCTACGATGGATTGGTGTCCTGTCTAGGGTTGTCCCTGTCCTCCTCCTTGTTCCGGGGTTGCAGAGTAATCATACAGGGCATCGATCCATCACAGGGCCCATGCGCACACAAAATCACTGACCTAACATTGGTCTGCGGTATGGGAAAATAGTACAACTCCACACAGGCAGTAACCGACCTGAGTATCAAACACTGTGCCATTGTGCCTCCCACTAGTGTAGAGGAACCTCCCAGTGGAGAGGATGGAGCATGTGTTATCTGCTGTTATAGAGCTCAATTTATGTAGAGCTCTAGTCTCATACGAAGCGCTAATTAACCCCCTGACTGGCAGGCTGCATTAGTGCAGTGTCGAGGTATTGTCTTTCTTAGCAACTCTCCTGTGTGATGTCGTATCAGTGTACTGGTACCAAACCACATGTTCCTTCCTGAGAGAATGAAGTCGATTAGGAAGCCTTTTGTCTCTGTTGGGATGCAGCCTTTATCTTTAGAAATGTCATTGCCTTTATTAAGCTGGATTTAAACCAGACTGCTGTTATTCAACCGTAACAGCTGAAGAGAGAAATTAAATCTAAAATAGAGGCGCTTCAGTCCACTGTGTCTCCTTGAGCACAGATGTGTCCAGATTATTCAGGTACAGCAGATGGAGGAGAGAGTGTTTGAGAATATGAGGGAGACTGGCTTTCTCTCTCTCTCTTGCTCTCTTGCTCACTCTGTCAGTTATATGTCATTGTGAGGATCAAATGTTCCTACAAGGATTGAAAGGTCTGACATTTTTTTAACCTTGTGGGGACAGCTTGCAGGTCCTCATTAAGGCAATCACTTTGTACAATGACTTTCTTTTGGAAACTTGGCCTTAAGTTACTTAAAGAGTTTAAGGTTAATCTTAGGTGTAGGTTTAGCATTAAAAAGCAACAGTGATATTATGTCAATTTGAAATTCCCACAACCAAAGAAAGGAAAATGTGCATGTCAGTGTGTGCGCAGGCATAAGAATAGCAGCTGGTTGAACTGAATGTTAAGTGTACTACAGATGTTGTCATGGTAAATGGGGCGTAGAGAGAGCATGCATCACTGATTGTGTAGATTTTTCTCCCATTGTCACTGAGGGGAAGGTTTGAATTAAATCTAAATTAACCCATTTAACTTGAGCGTTGTCCATTTCAGTTCATCCGTTTTCATTTTTGTTAAGAGTTTTTGGATTAATAGAAGCTCTATGAATATAAAATAAAAACTACAAACCTGTTATTATGCAACATTTCTACAACTTCTGCAATTTCTTTCAACATTTTGCCTGGGACTGTAGTAGTACTCCAGTTTCGGGCAAGACCTCATTTGGGCTCGGTTTTGTCTCGGTGTCGGGGTAAGGTTGGCTCGTTGTTAAGGCCATTAATTATACTTATTATTATATTATTATAATTAAATTATAAACTGAACTTCTGTCGTTATCGAATATCAACAATCCATTCACACAGAGTAAATCAGTCCTTTCTCTACATGCCTGCATACAATTATTAAGTAAAAAAAATATATAAAGATTAATAGTTCCGAAGAAAGGAAACAGAATTATCACCATCGTTCGCAAATTACGTTGCCTTAGTTTGACTCAGACTATTTTAGTCTATTTATTATGCAATGTTATATTTTACAAAATATATGATGAAATGTACTATTTATTAATATATATATCATCTATAAGGAATGATCAATGTAATGTGAATTACAAACTCACTTTCCTTTATTCCATTTTCTACCTTTTTTTTTTTCTTGTATCCAATTCTGGTCTTGGTCTTATCCAGTATTGCTCTTGACTCGGACTCGAGGACTAGAAGTCTTGGCTTGAACATTGCTCCAGTGGTCTTGTCCACTACAATACCGGAAGCATCTGGTGCAGGTCCTGGAGAACGGTATGGATATAGAAAGGTGAGAGGTTCAGTGGTATGAGTAGAGCGATAGATAAGTAGATTACAGGGTACAGGGAGACATGAATAGAAAGAGACAGAGAGACAGGCTGAAAAGATGGAATGAGGGACAAGTAAAAGGAGAGTGGGAGAGGAAGAAAGGAGGCAAGGGGAGACAGGTGGAGAGAGGTAGAGTGAAGCAGATGCACTGTTATGTTAGAGCTCAGCACATTCCCCCTCTCTCTCCTCTGAGTCACTTCAAGTTATACACACCGCTGTCTGAGAGAGGACACCTATAGAGCAGCAAAGATCGTTAGTGACACGTACACACACACACGCAGAGGACATCCCGTGTGTGATAATGAAGCTGCGCTGCTGGCTGATGGATGAGGACAGGACAGTATACAGCAATGTTATTATACAGAGGATAGGCTGAGGGCTCTGCTCATTACTCTCTATTCTCTAGCCTGGAAAAGATGCCACACTAGCTGCTACACTAATATTAGAAACTAAATAAGTGCTCAGTGACGGATTTGCTTCACTGCACACTTACTGTCATCAATCCACTGGGGATGTCTTCCAAATCACACATTCTGTTCTGTTCTACATAATTCACTTAAGGTATTACGGGCATTATGGGTTTTTAAGGGGCCACAATGAGTGTTAACCATTAAAATGCTACTTTGAGACACACATCGATTAATAACAATAAGACAGTAATAATAATAATAACTAGACCACCTCCCCAGGAACCGATGTTTGTGCCTTTGACAGACACAGCTGGTTGAGAGAGGTGGCCATCCCAGGTTACCACAGCAGTGGGCTAGCACATTAGACTGCTGGGCCACCTTTTGTGTGTATGTCACTGGCAGGTCGACCAGGATCACGGCGTTGATCGTCTTTTGCTGTCTCCGGTGATGACCTGTCAGGTCTCGCACGCACACACGCTCACAATTGTCAGTCTCACCAAGGCACAGCTAACCCCCACCGAGAGGTGAGCTATGGGAGCAAGCTCATGCTGCCCTTCACACACACATGCATGCATACTCTTTACTGTTTGTATTATTTTCCTGGATATTGCGCCTCTGCGTCCTGTTCTTCGGGGTTTACAGTGGAAATAAACTGAAAAGAGAGATTGCTTTTGCTCAGTTTGATTTGTAGTTATCTAATGAAACTTTAATAAGGGCTAAAACACACACTGTGCTTTTAATGAGGCAATCTAATGATGGAATAGATGTGTAATCCCCAACTCATGAATACATGCAGTATAGAACTGCAATGAATAAGTGCTCGTATTTCTGATGCTGTTGCCCCTGCATATTCTGTAGACCACAGAAGATTCAGCAAGGTATCTTCTGTGATAAAATGAGATACTCCAAAAAAAAGAAAAAAGTCATATTTTGTACCATATCAAATGCGATTTACATTTAAACCTGACAAATTTATAACAATCTCATCTCGCCTCATTAGCTGCAGGGAATCCCAGTTTACGATGCGGACACATCTAGCATATGTTGAATTTGTCGTAAACCGAGGAGTTTAATACTTAGTATAGCCTGCCTTAAAAATGCTTAAAACATGTTAAGCAAAATCATTCAAATAAAGTTCATTTTATAATAAAGTACTCAATATATCAATATGAATAATGTATTAAAGGAAACATCTGCATTTCCTTCACGTTACTCCCAGGTTCTTGCAGGAGAGTATCATACTGCGTATTGCTTGCCGAGGGAAAATTTGAAATAAAAATTCATAATACGGTTTCTACTGAATGCGTATTAATGTATAACATCAGATTCCTTTAGTAAAGTTAGAATTTCTTAGGTTAGACCATCATAAACTGGGATTACCTGTAACTGTTTCCCTTGTATTAACACCAGAAGGTCCAGGGTTCAAATCCCACCTCTGCTAAGCTGCCACAGTTGGGTCCCTGAGCAAGGCCCTTAACCCAGCATTGCTTGGATTGTAAGACTGTTGTACGTCGCTCTGGATAAGGGTGTCTGCTGAATGCTGTAAATGTAAATTATAATGGTCAGGTTGCATAAAGCCTATCCCAGGAATGTACAGGAAGCAGACGTACCCTAAACTGGGGGGTGCATTGTTAATTAAAGAGAATAACCACTCTGTTTTTGTGGTGAGCAGAAAATCATCTCAGAATGCACAACACATCAAACCTTGATCTTACTGTTCACATCGAGTTGCTCTTCCATCAGCCAAGAATTGAAAGCTAGGCTGCACTGGACACAGGCTTACCATTTCTGGACAGCTGACGACTGAGAAAATGTTGAATGCTGAAAATGATGAATCTTTTTCTGCTGAGGCACATTGGAGAGAATTTGCACCAATAGCATGAATCTATAAACCAGACCTGCTTTGCATTAACAAGTGGTGATGTGGTGAAATGTTTGAGTATTGTTGCTGACCGTGTGCACCCCTTCATGGCCACAGATCTTTTCAACATCATAATGCACCATGCCAGAATGAAAAATACTTCTGCTTACTTTCAGTGGCTTTCACACACTGGATCTGAATCCTACAGAACATATTTTTGATGTGGTAGAACAGGAGAAGGTGCATCTGAAAAATCAGCAGGAATTGTGAGATGCAATCGTGACAACGGTGTGCAAAATCTCAAAACAATATTTCCAACAGCTTATGTGGTCCATGCCGCCTCAGTATTAGTATAGTGTTTCTAAGAAAGTGCTCAGCGAGTGTTCATTCTTGTTTTGGCAGTATTTGTGCGCCGTCACTACAGTGATGTTTAGTTAGAGATTCAGACACTGTCCAAATTTTTAAGTCTAGGTTGAAAACATTCGTATTTATAGAGGCTTTTGGTTAGAATTGGACTGGGATGCATGTCTCAGGTTGGCTCTGGCCTCTTGGCCGTGTTACCTTTTGGCTCCTCCCCTTCTAGCTATGCTGCTATAATTAATGCTGCCGGAGTTTCATGCTGCACCTAGCATCAGCGAAAGTTAATAGACTCCTAAACCATAAGTAACTACATTTTCTCTTTTTTCTCTCAGAGCTGATGTTCCGGTACCAGTCTCAGCACTACACACTTATATGCCCCTCCACCTCAAGTGTCACTCTACTGGGCTTTATCAACAATAACCAGTCCCACCAGGCCGGGTCCCACCACAGTGCAGTAACAACCTCCATCATTTAGTTATTAGGAGACGATGTGCCTCCAGTAACTTACTGCTGAGGACTTAAATCTGTTACGTTATTTATTTCAAATGGTATTACAAATTTAAGTTTGATAATTTATTTAAATTGTTTTATTTACTTAATTTTACTATTACTACAAGTTAATTATTTTAATTAACATTAAGGCCACCCAAGGAGGATGGGTCCCTTTTTGAGTCTTGGTCCTTCCATGGTTTCTTCCTTCTATATTTAGGGAGTTTTTCCTTTCCACTGTCGCTATAGGCTTGCTCAATTTGGGATTGGCTTTTTAAGATAATATAATATTGCAAAGCTGCTTTGGGACAATGCCGATTTTAAAAAGTGCTATAGAAATCAATTTGACTTTGACTTATGTAATTCACTCCAGCCAATCAGAATCCAGAAAATCAAACGGATACGGATCTCACTTAAGAAAAAGGCTTCAACCTTGTGTTTCCTTAGTATATTATAATCTCACCACAATGATGCTTTTTTTAGTCCTTATCATTTTTCATGTTCCTCTTATTGTTGGCTGTTTTGTTTGTCAGGGTTCTATATTTTGTAGCTTGACTGAAGTCTATTTACTGCAGACTGAGACTTATGTTTAATTAGATGATCATTATCGTAACAAATGAATAAATTGGTGTGTTTCAGACGGCTGGGGGTGGAGTGATGCACAGTCTGCCGATGATTTTCAGAGAATATAAAGCAGGAAGAGAATCAGCTTCATTCTCACGCAAACCTCGTCCTTGTGTTTTTCTCCAATTACTGAGAGAATAAACAAATGGGTTTTAATTAGCATTATGCAATTAAAACCTCCATAATAACATCAAAGCATTCCAAATGGCTCATTAAAGAACAGATTGGCCACTGACAAAAAAATAGCACAAAGACACGGATCAGATAGAGAGAGAGAGAGAGAGAGAGTTTAAATCCCATTACACGAGAGGTTGAAGGGTTAATAAGCTGAACAGATAAAACCGCTCCATTCAAATCGATATCACTGCAAAAGCTTTTATCTACAATAATGGGAAAGCAGAATGAGATGTTTTTTGGTATTGTCATGGATTTCCCAGCTAAATATAAATAAATTCCTGAAGGTAGCTTGTCCCAGTTTGTTTTATCATAACTGATCATTTACCAGATATGCCACGTTAAAGAGGGGGCACTCCAGGTCTACTTGCGCTGCCACAGACCTAGGAGGCGTAACAATGATTGCAATAATGAAGACCAAAACATGACCCTGGGGAACTGAGTTAATGAGGACCTAATGGGTAACCTAGCAGAGACAATCATCACCTCTCCAGAGACAGAATATAATCCAAAGTGGATCAGTATTGGGAACAAGTGCTCCATTGACTGAAGTTCGAATCCCGCCTAAAAAAAAGGGACCAAAACAGGGAGGACAGAGGCTATGGGGAGAGACGAGTAACAAACAGAACCCAAGATTACTTTAGACTCTTTAAAACTAGTTATGTTTATTCGTTATCTTTAAGAAAGAAATCATGTTTCACGAGCAGCATGTACACGGCAATGCAATACGTACTATAGAGTAAGCAAGGAACACGCGTGTGTGTGTGTGTGTGTGTGTGTGTGTGTGTGTGTGTGTGTGTGTGTGTGTGTATATATGTACACATATGAAACACTTAAATATTCCTTTTGATTGGGAAACAGAAAATGGGGTTCAAAATAATTTGACATATTTTAAAATGTATGAAGGAAAAGAATATTGCCTTCTTCCCACCGTCTCTCTTTGAATCCAAAGATAAAATAATATCAGCCTTTTTAAAATCCAATAACGGTTTAAGGTGTTCTATTAGATTTGCTGTTTAGATAAGCATTTATTAATCAGATAACTGCAGGAATCGGATTAGTGCGGTGTATCAGATCAGCATGTGTGCGCTCCAGGAAGGTGTTGTCACTGTTAACTAACCCCTAATGAAGAGCAAGAAGGCCGATTAGTTAGAACCTGTTGAAAATGACATTCTTAATAATGGAGCGAATCACCTCACACACACGCAAGCACCTTCTGTCGCATACTGCTCACAAAAGTTAGTGGATCTCATAATGAAATATTTTTTTTGTGAGCAGTGTGTTCTATATGTAAGCTTTATGGACGTGGTGGGTAGGAAGACCTGGGTTTGGTCCCAGGTGAAGCCGTGTGGGTCCTTACAGTGTGGAGTCTCGTTGTGTCTGTGGGGGTTTACTCCTTGTACTCTGGATTCCTCCCACAGACCAAAGACATGCATGTTAGGTTGATTGGAGTTTCTAAGTGCCCTTATCGTGTGTGTGTGTGTGTGTGTGTGTGTGTGTGTGTGTGTGTGTGTGTGTGTGTGTGTGTGTGTGTGTATGCGACCAATGATGGATTGATATCCTGTCTAGGGCTGTTCCTGTTTGAATAAAGGAACATAAGGTTTAGACAAATGTAATATGTACACCTGTGTCACTTTCACATCGGAATAGTTGTTTGGGTGGTTCGCAGGTTCTTTGCATATTTTGTATAAATGGGATTAATGGCATACTCTACTGTAATAAACCGATTGCCATGAGCAGCGAGTGCTGCACAGTCAGTATTCTCTCCTGATTAGACCACATCAAAATGTCTTCAGTTGGAAACCTCCAATAAACTGGTGCACAAACTTATGATTAATGCACCAAAACAGAAGCCATAAAGCATACAACTGGGAAAGGTGAATAGAAAAAGGCAAAGGGACCAAACCAACCAAACAATGCCAAAAATATAATGCAAAAAGTGTCTGAAATCACACATTTAAAACACATTAGTACACAAACAAACGCGGAAACAAGCGACACGAGCAAGAGCGCAAAGCATGGTTCAAAGCAAGCATCACAACAAGCCAACACATCAAAAGAACAGAAAGTAAAGACACAACCGTTCCACTGCTCACATGTGCAATCTTCAAAACCAGAAAGCAGCACGTGATTCACACAGGGTGCAAATAACATCACTTATAGGTGTCCACATACATTTGGCCACACCATGTATTAAAGGTCATATAAATACCAAACTTATAAAGAACTACACAGTACCAAGATTCAGAACATTCATCAATGATGCATGAATAAAAATAAGTGTAGGGTTTTTTTATGTAAAGAAAGGCTGTGTTAACTTGACAGTAATAGCAAGTGCTGCCATGTTTTATTCTATCTGTTATTCACAGCTGTCCCTCCGGCTAGTCGAGTTTGCTCTTCATATTTCTTTTGTTTTTATTTTTATCTGACTGTTCCTCACCCGGCAGGGATGTGGCCTTTCGGGGCATCTATTCTACGGCATTTCACAGGTTTCTTAGAGGCAAATGCTAAGTTAGCATATGCTAATCTTACATGATACAATTGCACTTCTTTTTGCCCAGCATGTTTCTGATGAGTGTGTTCATTTAGTTCTGCTTCATTTACACAGCAGTGTCACACTGCTATAACTGCACTGCAGGCTACTATTTAGCCTCGGGCATGCAAAACAACCCACTCTGCCTCTCTGTCTGTCTGCCATGCAGCTGATTTGCCCCTCATTCTGTTGTGTGTGTGTGTGTGTGTGTGTGTGTGTGTGTGTGTGTGTGTGTGTGTTGTGTATTTTTAATCCAGAATGTGAAAGTGTGTCACTGTCAGAGTACAGATGGTGAATCTGTCCTATTTGTCATTCTGAAGTGATAGCCATTAGAGGAATAATACCTCCAGGTTCCAAAGTGTGTGTGCTACATAAAAGTATGGATGATTGTACATCAGGATATGTGCATTTCATGAATTACTAGAGCTGAATGTCACAAAGGGATTAAAAAAAAACACATTTAAAAATCCTACTGAACAGAGGTGATTCTAGCGTCAGAGCTTTGGTGAAAGGAGACCCCCGTTTGAACAAAAATAGACATTCATTCACTTTCTTTCTTATCTGTGTGATCCTTTAAAGGGACACGGGAGAGACGGTGCCTAACCCACGGCATAAGGTGTAAAGCAGGAATAACCCTAGACAGTGCACCAATCCATTTTAGGGCTCATACACTAACAATTTAGGAGCACTTTAAAGACGTGAATGAACCTAACACACATGTCTCTGGACTGTGGGAGGAAACCAGAGCACCCCACCTGGGGACTGAACCCAGGATCTCCCAGCTTTTATCCAACCGTGCCACCTTAACAACATTAACATAATTTATCATAACGGTACATTTGAACCTTATTTTGGACCGCCATTCCCACACTTGTGAACGAAGAACAACCTTTTTGGGTAAAATGAACCCAATAAATCTGAGGAAACGTCCATTAACGCTGAGCCTCTGAGCCTCAAAGTCATCATTTGGCTCATACCATTTACTAGGCCAGAGGACTGCTGTATTAAACTGTTAAAATATGCTTTAGTGTTTAGTATTTTGAAAAACTACAGTTTAGTCTCAAATAAAATGCAATACAAAAACTTTTTAACGATAATAAGACTGTGGCTCTTTGAGTATTGTTGTATTTAGTAACATTTGAAATGAACATCAAGTAGTTTAGCTATTTTTGCCAACTGTCCATACAGTACATTTTCAGCAACAGATTTGGAGGATAGAGTTTAATAAAACACAGCACATTCATGCTAGCATTGTTTGCAGCTTGTTTAACCCTGTCGCAGTAAAAAAAAAAAAATCTGAATAAATAAGAGAAACACGAGATGATTAATGACTGTCAGGTCTTGGCATTTGCTAATATTTTCTTTGATTCAAAGAAATAAATGGTAAATGGAAAAAATACAGATATGACTGAAGAGCTAGAGATGCTCTGAGTGGAAGCTGAATTTATTAGCTTTGCAGCACTGTCTGGCTCTGTAATTCATTTCAAATATAACACACAGTATGTCAAAACACCTGAGACTGATTTGGTTCCCACACTTCTCTGTAGTACATTATTGTGTCGAAAGCCAGTAGGTTGGGAGCCTTGGATTGGAGATATTGCATTGTTTTAGCAATATTATTGTGACCATATACAGTCAATTCCGGTCACACCGGGACGTGATCGTTTTGGTCCTAATAACAGGCTGGTCCGATTAATCTTACATGCCCTATGTTACAAGATGGGACGTGCTATAATTAATGTAATATATTAAATGTTTATTAAACCTTTATTGTGCGATTTACACGTATAGCGAACATACAAACAAGAACTACTGCTACTTACCAACTTTGTTAACTGAAAAATACATTTGCAACTTTTTTGAAACAATCTACAACATAATGTATAGATACTCAGCATGCGAAGCATAATACTGTAAAAAACAAGTTCTTACTAAATTCCAGTCAACGTTTGAAG
>JAUZST010008324.1:0-13626 GCA_034779995.1 Parotocinclus haroldoi
CCGGTTTCCTCCCACAGTCCAAAGACATGCGTGTTAGGTTAATTGGTGTATCTAAAAGTGGCCCTTAGTGTGTGATTGTGTGTGACCATGGACTGGTGGTCCATCTAGGGTCGTTCCTGCCCTTGCGCCCAGAGTTGCCGGGCAGGCACTGGGTGGCCCGCGACGCCGCGTGGATTATGTTAAAAAGGGTCATGGGACAAGACCCCCTCTCTTTGGATGTTGTTCAGACATATCCAGAAGTAACTCCTCCTACAGGTTGCTATGGCCTCAGCAAGACCAACAGGAAGTACGTCACTGGTGGAGTGACAGGGAGTTGCAACCAATCATAGCAGCTTCTCACTCTCCCTCCCTTCAGGGTTAGACTGAGTGAAGACTTGGACAGAGTGAATGTAAGGACCAAAGAGAGTTGCTGTTGCGGAATTACTGTTTTTCGTGTTTATGGACTTTATCTTCTTTTGTGTGTCCAAAGAAAAAAAACACATTTGAAGATAACAGCGTGGATACGTCAGCAAACACCCTTGTTACTGGTCTTGTGTGCATCTATGCCTGTCTCTGACCGGACAGCCTTAGTGATTGCCTTTTGGGTGAGCTGCCTAGGAAAGATCTAAACAATAATACACTCCTTTACAGATTAAGCAGATAGCGAATGAAAAATACTGAAGTCCAATATAATCTGCTGTGTGGGAATCCGGATCGTATCGGAACGAGAGCAATGTTTTGGCGGAAAGCAAAATGGTTGGAAACCTAACAATAAAAAGCAGCAAATGATCCATTCAGGAGTTTTCGTTCCAGACTAAGTATAAATCCACCGTGACGAGAACGGTAGGACCAGCCTGAGACCGAATAATGACTACTTAACAACCTTAATATTTAAGCGTTCATCCCGGGAGCGTTTGGAGTGCCTTTCGAGCACGTGCTTCGTTCCCTTGCCTTTCTCAAGCCCCCCCCGATCTAATAAGCGCGCCTAGAGTGGGACTCTAGAAAACGTTCGCAGCCTCCGCCTTCATTTAAACCTAATGAACTGGATGTTTTGCAGAAACAAACACAAATCACTTTCGCCCTCCAAAGCCGTCTCTGCGTCTTCCAGCAAATGGATCGAAAATGGAGTTAATCAGACCGAATCAGTCATCAGGACCAGCGAAGGCGAATGTGCCCGAGATATTAAGTGCACGGCGACAGCCTGGACCAAACCGTGGAGCGGGAGGACAAGCATGCCAACCTTTCAGTTGCTGTCAACAGGCTGATTAATGCGCTGTAAACCTCTTTGAGATGTTTGCCGTCAGTTGAATGAACCGTGTGACATGAAGACACGACTTGTGCGTGGTTCTGACTTAAACCTCGTTAACCTTCTGACCTGACCTGTTCTTGGTATACGCAGAAACCCCACAGCTATTTTAGTCCATGTGTGTATCGGTTTACGGCGCGCCCCTTTGTTGTGAGCGCGCACTTCATCATTTTCTACAGCCTTTGATGTCGAGAGGCACCGGTCAACAGGAAGAGGCTCGCTTCTGTCCGCTGTTCAGTCCCTGGATTACTGGTCATGATTTTCTAGCACTTGGACGTCTTCACTCGTCGTAAGAACAACACAAAAACAAAACAAAACAAAAAAGGACCTGGGGTTGTTCATGAGTGTCGTTTGGGACGCTTTAATCCCTCCGTTTTTAGTGGTAGCAGAACGTAAGCAGCACCAGCCTTGATTGACCTCAGTAGCAAGTGGTGTCCTCGAGTCCTTGCCACTGTCGCCCTAGGCTTGCTCAGTTTGGGTTTGGCCCTTTAAGATAACATAATATTGTGAAGCTGCTTTGAGACAATGCTCCGTTGTAAAAAGCGCTATAGAAGTAAATTTGAACCGGGTGGAAGTAAGGAGTTTTTGAAATAAGCTATGAAAAACAAGGGCTGTGTGCTCCAAAAAGAAAGAAGTCAAACCCTCAACAGGAGGGTCATATTTCTATAAATAAAGATGACTTGACTTTGGTTGTACTAACTATTATTAAACGTATCTAAAATAGATCGAAATAAAAGCGGGTGCATCTTTTAAACTGAGCTCACCACTAAGACGCTGAACCAGAGCTGTGGACTCTGAGTCGTTTGACTTGGACTCGTGTGGCTCGAGAGCCTCTGTAAAGGCACTATTTAATCTAATTTCATTTAATATGTTGTTGCCGTGTGTTAAAACAATACATAATCTCACATCTGAGCCTTTTGCATTGCTTGCGTGGTGCTGTACCATAAAGCTGCTCATCTGTGACACTCTGCACTGCTGACGTTGTGAGCATCAAGACCGATTTTGAACTTAATGACGCGCCATGTGCGCCGTGAACGATTCTCAAACGTCGTCTGTAACCAGTCATGTGTACTCCGATGCCATAAAATGCCCAGTGTGAGCGCTCGCTCTGTAATATTTCTCTGCAGCGCAGAGCAAAGGCCGCATCCCTGAGCTCGTGTCAGACGTTTCGCCGTTTCTGAGAACGTGTAACCTGGTCATTCCTGTAGACGTAGGCGTCGATTCTTACGCACGGCCTGAATGGCGTTCTTATTTTCAGGCCCGGCGGTTCCTAACAATAAGAGGAAGGTTCTGGTTTGTTTTCCTGCAGGCTGAGGGTGACAGGTCAGTTGGGACTTGATCCTATATAGCTGTTTCGATGCTGAAAGTGTTACACCGTTGGATCCAGTTGATCTACTCGACTGGATCTTTGCTCGGTGCAGTTTCGTTCAACGTTCTCTCACGTGTCGTTAGATTTTCCAGCCAACGACCGCTGACGTGAGGTTCAGAATACGACACTTTGAAGACTTACACACACTCTGTCTGCTGCCAAACCCCACACTTCATCCTGTATAAACAACCTGTCACTCAGGACGCCTTATCGCAAGCCAGATCGGCCGCTGGATCTGTGAAGCTCTTCGGTGTTTTTCCGTTCTGTCTGTCAGGAAGGAAAGGGCTCACCAGGCCCAGAGCAGACGAGCTTTATGACGTTCTGAACACAGCTCTGCACTTGTCATGTCTGCCGTTTCACGTCCTCAGAGATTCAGGTTTAGACGATAGAGCTGCGTTATTATTGTTGTTATTCTTCTTCTTATTAAACTCGGACCTCTGTGAACGCGCCTCCTTAAGCTGCTCTGGTCTCTGGTGTGAGACTCCAAGCCCACAGACTCCTGGGTCATGTGACTCATCCCATGGGTGCCCCCGTTAGACCCGCGGCTATCAAACGAAACGGAAGAGCGCTTCACCCAGGGGGAACGTGTTCTCACAAGGCCTTCTTTGGGCCGACAACAAAGTGTTTCCTCGCCTCACGTGTGACGCAAATCAGCTGCTAATGGAATGGGCTTGCTACTTTAAAAGTACTTCAAAAGTACTGTGATTGTTTTATTACGAGCTGTTTAATCACGTTTTTTTTTTTTCGGAAATAAACGTGTTTATTAAAGCACCGGGCATGAGCTGGGAACCCTGGTGGACCAGTCCGGACCTGATGGACCCTGATGCCAGTCCATCACAGTCACACACACCCTCACTGTGACAGATGAGAGACACCAACTGAACGTCAGCGTTCATTTGGAACGCAGGAGAACGTCGGAGAACATGCAAATCCCACACAGGCAGCACTTGAACCCGGGTTTTCGTAGCCGTGAGGCGGCATTATTGGCCGTTGTGCCACTTTGCCAGCCGTGCTTCGAATTTTCTCGTCGGGATCACAGGAGCACAGGACACCAAAGAGTGCCTCGCCCGGGGCGCCGGTTCCTCACAGGTCTGGGTAAGCGGGCACGACCCGGCAGCTTCACGACTCGAACCGTGGTCCCGGCTCTTATCATAAAGTCTTAATTATGACACTTTACAGTGCATCCAGACGTGGTCTCCTTTAGATCTTTATTTTGAGGCAATATACACATCTTAAAGAAAACAGTAAAACAATTATATATATATATATATATATATATATATATGTATGTAAATAAAATCAGTAGTTCAACAGATCATTATAATTATACACATTCAGCGTTAAGGTCTTAATGAATACAGTTATGACCTCATACATAACAAACGCATCAAAGTCTAGTTAAAGTATTTGTTTTGTTGTAGTTGTTGTTGTTTTTTTCCACAGCACGCGCTGCACGGTGCTGCTTGGATGACCAGCGTTCACCTAGCAGCTTCTGAAATCAGTGACGAACGTACGAAAGTTACGATCCAGGCCGTCACCGTGTAAATTCTTGGCATTTCGATACGCTTTTTAATGCACTTGGGCGGTACGCATGACTGAACATGCAAGACGATTCAGCATGCAGGCCTTGCGTGGTTAAATCTATCGTTTAAGCTTATTAGAAACAAACCGTCATTGCATTGAAGCCTCAGAATATACATAAGACACTGAAAAGTCACAAAATGCCGTATATCGGTACACATCGGCATAAGCATCCACGAGTCACCTGTAATCTACGCTTGTTTAGTTTACATATAGTGGATTATATAGAAATATAGAACGATAATAGGTCCTTCTGAAAGGCTCCCAGTGTATAAAATGCCTGTTTTCTAGGGGTTAGCGTCCTTGGCACTAAAAGACTGTTCCTGGGCTGACAATTTAGCCTAACAGATTTAGCCTAACGAGCTAAAATGACAGCACTAATTACAAAATACCGACATCAGAACAATGATCAATCTTTCCGTTGCCAGTTCTTGGTTTAATCATCTTTCCTGTCCTACTGCGTGAAGACCGAGAGTCAATGACATAACGTTACTGAACTGAGGATGATACTGCGGATGATATGAGCCCTCTGGACCAGGGCTGCGCTACAAAAGCGACGTCCGTTCTCTAACGATTATACGAGATTTCAGGATTGATAGGGAATAAAAAATCAGCCTTATTTTGATTTGCCCTACAGTAAACGCATGCGTTGGGCTTTTAGGACACTTTTAGGCGTTGCAATTTCCTTTGCCGAGAAGGGCCGTGACCTGAAAGTTTGTCCCTCCGCTTAAAGCTTTAACGTGTTTTGAGCTTTAAGGTGACGCTGCATCGTCTGTTCTTTCAATAGGGCTCATTCCCTTTCGGTTGTGTGCAGCCAGCCAGTGTTTGTGTTCCATCGTGTGTGTTTCTATTTTGTGTGATGCTGATGGTGTGCTGTTAACAGAAGAACCACGGTGTTGGGTACATCCCAGAGGGCTTAGGGTTCGGAAGCCGTACAGGCGGTAGAACTACACTGGCGTTTTCAGTTGCTGCGTATCGTTTGCATGCACTTTTCTTGTGAAAATAACCTTTGTATTAACAGTACATTAGCGTCAAAAGTGTCTGACCATGTTAATGTCCGGTCAACGTCCAACGGTCAACACGGCGCATTTCTCTGCATAGAGGGTTGGACTGTTATACCACCCGAATCGCTTGGACGTCCGTATTGGAGAAGGCGTAGCGTAGAACTAAACGGCGCGTGCGATGCATTTATAAGATTACGTCATTGACTCAGATCAGTTTTAGGCAGATATCGGTCGAAATCACCCTAACCCTCCCTGCATTCTTATTCTAGGTCAGTTAACCTAGTTAAACTAGGGCATGCTGTCCTAAATGCAGGTGGGACGGAGTCGGAACAGTCGGTGCCATTATGGTCCTAGAGAAACTGGACGAGCAGTAAAGCTTCAAAGGCAGATATGAATATTTTTTTGTTAATCTGTAACGAATCTCTGTAATGAGAGATAACAGTCATTATCAATAGTCCAAGGCAACCGAGATTTGCTTTATTAGTTATCCCCCCCCCCCTCCCTGCTCACTGAGCGCGCTGATGTATCTCTTCTATCCACCTGTGTTTCGGCGCCACCACTCAGAAGGGGCGCCTTTTGATCTTTGCGGAGATGCGCCCTGGCTCCTTTCTTTCCACGTCCTTCTAGTTTCGTTCTGCTGTCATTACTGGTTAATCAATGTGAAAAACAACAGTCGCCGGCCATGGCCATGACTCTAATGAGGAGCCTGCCTCTGCCGAGTGGCCTCGTCTGCTACGCTTCAGCTCACAGGGTCCACGACCGATCAATTTACCACAACGGGAGGCAGCACCCCACCTGCCTTTCTTTACTCGGCGGTCACGGTTCGGCAAAACTCCCCTTCTGATTCCTCTGGCCGTAAAATGAGAGCTGCCTCCTTCTACTTCTCTAGCAAAATATGGACATATAGATCTAATTACACTTTGTGTACAGGTTTTGTAGTAGCACTGTTTACGGATAAGCGTTTCTCCTTTCAGCCAGAGGCTTGCACTCAGATTCTTTCTCTTGAACTTGGCTATGAGAGAAACAGACGTTGCCCTTCCTTGTCACACTAGTACAGATACCTAAAAAGTAAAGCGTCGCGGACTGAACGCGAGTCTCGAGAGTTGATTGAAATTTCTTAAACATCGAACTGTCAGTAGTTGCACCTCATTTACGTCTCCTACAACAAAGGATTCTGCTGCTGAAACGCCATCTTTTGTCCGGCCGTACGACAATATAGTTGCCGGGATGTCAATCGAAAGAAAAACGTGGGCTTCAAAAGCCTCCAGTGGGCTCTTGGCTGGCTGTCGGGTCCTCTGAAAGGCTGTGCCAGTTTTTGAAGCGCTCGCCACATCAAAAGCCAGTGAAGCACATCCATATATAATTACATAATCATTAAAAAAAAAGAAACGGTCAGAACGCTATGAAATGTTCGAAATGTCCACCGTAGTGAAAACGCGGCGTCGCGTCGGAATGAGAAGGTTGTAGGATATATTGGCCGGTCGCGTCTGTGACTGTACAAATGAGGACGCCGTCGGCCGGAAAAATGGCCCTTGCAATTTTTTTTTGTTTGTTTTTTTTTTTTTTTTTTACCTCACACACGTCCTAAAGCTCCCTCTTGGAGAATCATTAAGGCAGCTCAGCACAATTCTCAATCCGCTGCCCTGGTGAAGAGCGCTAAGCCTTTTCCGCTTCCGTTCCTTCTACCACACCCTGCACTTCTCGTCCGGATTCATGGGGGCACCTCTCTTGCACTGGAACGCCTCGGAAAACGCTTCGAAGTTCTGCAGGGAGCCCAGCACCCTGGCGTGGCGACACACAGGCTCAACCTGAGCAACGTCAAGATTTATAAGATGGAAGGCATTAGTGGGAAGATTCTACCTGTACTCCAGAGGACTGTGGGGGTCGGTCTTGATGGACTGGATGGCATATTCAGGGCGACAGGCCCCGCACCAGACCTGTGGATGGCATCAGAGTGTCAAGGGTTAAAAGTCTTGGTCAAGGGCGGCTTTGGTAGAGACATGACTTGAACCCTTAACCGCCTGGTTCAGTCCAGTAGCGTAACCACTCCAGTGGACAGTACTGTGCAAAACACTTAGGCCAGCATTAAATTAAATAATTATTGTTTTAGAACGGCATAATGACCACATTATGATAATGACCTAATTTTGCTATAAATTAATATACTTTATATTATTTATATAATTAACATCTAGGGTCGCCTGCTGAGTCTCGGTCCTCCCAAAGTTTCTTCCTTCTACATTCAGGGAGTTTTTCCTTTCCACTGTCGCCCTGGGCTTGCTCAATTTGGGATTGGCCTTTTAAGATCATATAAGATTATAAAGTTGCTTTGAGACGATGCACCATTGTAAAAAGCGCTATAGAAATCAATTTGAATTGAGTACAGGCCATTTGTACGCAGTATTAAAAGATTTTCCCAGTTAAACGTGACGTAATAATAATAAGAATAAGAATCAAATTTTATTTGATGAGCGCCTTTCAAGACACCCAAGGACACTTTACATTAAAAGTCGAATTAAAAATCAAAAGGATAAAACGAAACGACAACAAAAAACAGCATTAATAAATACGCAAACACAAATCTCATTCAGACTCGGCCATAAGCCAGCTGGAAAAGATATGTTGTTAAACTAGCTTTGAACATGGCCATAGACGGACAAGCACGCAACTCAAAAGGGAGACTGTTCCACAACTTTGGCCCAGCAAAACAAATGGCCCTACCACCAACAGTATGCAGCTTGGAGAGAGGAACTTTAAGTAAGTGTAAGTCAGAAGAGCGACGTAAGAAAACCAGACCATGTTTGAAGCATGTTCATAATCATGTGAATACTCTCCTTGCTTCTGATTTCCAATACAGGCGTTCTACTTCTAAAATCGAAACCCCTAAAAACCCTTTCAACTCTGCGCTGGTTTATTTCACTGAGACCGATTGTTGTCGTGAGTCACTCACTTGAGCAAAGTTGAGGAAGAAGAGCTGCTTATGGTCCAGGTTCAATCCCGGAAGACGGGGCTCCTCGCCTTCCCTCTCCACCCACTTCATGTACGCCTTGTACATCCAAACAACACACACATAAACTATTAGTTCAGCCAAATACGCCATGGACTGAAAACCAGTTGAGCTGATTATAAAACTCACCTTGTATGCTTGCCTGACTCCTCCGTTGTCGGCGATGTTCTCTCCCAGAGTGGTGATACCACTCAGCTGGGTCACAGAAAACACAAATTCATCAGAACTAAGAGGAGGTCAGATTTGGTCTTAGTATGCCACGTTTCCACATTGAGAAGTGATATCAGAGCTGAATAATGTCCACACACAGGACCAGAAAATGTCAACAAAAAACATAAACATTCAATAATTTAGCACCGGGCCTTATCCACGACTAAAGCAATGTGGACCAGATGTGCGTTAAGGGCCCAAACAGTGGCAGTTTGACAGCGTTAGGGACTGTAAAGTTCAACCGTTTGGATCCCTAGTCCTGTGTGCTTTCCTGCAGTCTCGCATTCTTCATAACAAATTGAATTCAAATTTACATTTTGTCCTCCTGCGAGCTTCCAGCTGAATTTGCCGTACTGCTGCACCATGCACTTCGACTGGTCCTCGAACTGGTCGGTAGAGTAGTTGCTCCACCAGTTGTTCATGTTCCCGTCTTTGTCGAAGTTCCGACCTACGGACAGGTTGCGTTTGAAATTCTAACGTTAAACGCAGACCCATGCGAAAGGCGCGCTCTGTGATTTAAACCCTGCTCGCTTTTAATACTTTCCCCCATAAATCCTACGTTTTTATTCGTCCAAAAGCGCACTCAGCTTATTGCTATTGATTCAGAACAAGGTAACTGCCGGCTCACCGTGGTCGTCAAAGCCATGAGTGATTTCATGTCCTATAACCATCCCAATGCCGCCGAAGTTAAGCGCTTGTAACTGCTTTTCACTGAAGAAAGGAGGCTGTAAGATTCCGGCAGGAAACACTGCGAGAACGTGTAGAGAAAGGACGTTATGGATAATAAAACATCACGTCTTTACGTCTTTATGGACTGTCATAGCCCAGCTTAGAGGTTGGCAAAAAAAAAAAAAAAAACCCTGCGTACAGCTGCCTCTCTGTCTCCAGAATAGCAATTTAGCCTGAAGTGTTTCCCAGAATGTCCAGGAACATTAAAATGTGCAATCTAAGAGTAATTATGTGGAAATTACTCCAGCTGAAAATCTGCATAATCACCCGGCTTTTGCGGTCTATGTATTAGCCCAGCTTGAATAGCCTGCTTCCTGTGCAGTCTCTTTTAGCGGCGGCTTTGTGTGCACTGGAGCCTGAAACTAGCTTTATATATTATCTATAAGACAAAAAAAAAAAGCCTTACGGGCATTAACGGACATTATTTCCACAGAGTTAAATAGGAATTCAGACCTAACGGCAGAAACAATTTGGACAATTCGAGAAAACAACTCGACGCTTAAGCCGTCTATCTCTCTCCATCTTCTCGACGATTTTAGGAAGCGTCGTTAGGACCCCAAGGACATTCGTGGTGATTCATTTTACACTGTAAGCTACAGCAAAAACCACTTCTACTGTCTACTCCTCCTGGTGCGAACTTACCTATTTGGTTTCTGTTGTGAGAGTAGAAGGCGTTAACGACAGCAGCACCTATGATCCACCTGATAAAAACGGTCATCATGTGAGGGACAAGACTAAGAACACTCCACCGTACTTTATGAAACTTTTGTGTATTACGTTCACAACGCACAGGTCAGGATCCACAGGCTCCCTTAGCTTTTTGTGAGCTTTCTGAGCAGCTGCTTCAAGGTTCTCCATAACGTTCTCAAAATAGTTTCCCTCACTAAACCTCAGCTGTGGGCAGAAAAAGAAGATTATTCACATGCTGTTTTGCGTACAGTTTCTGGCCAAGGAACCTCGGTTTATGAAAAGGAAGAGGACGTGCTTAAAAGGGGGGCATTTCCAGTTTATACACTCAGAGAATGGATTTGTTGATGAGTTCAGCATAAGCATATTTTTGTTACATGATGTTGTCTTACGGGGAGTTGTCGTGTTTTAGGGGGAAATGTGCGTCTGCGCTAATGCTTCGCATCCTGTTTTTTTTTGGTAAATCTGTGCATATGTACTTTAGAGATCTGAAAACTTGACCGTTTGTTTGGTTTCTGCTGACAATTTTTGTAACTGGGAAGAAATCGGTGTGTAATATCTACAACGCTGTGGGTGCTGTGGGTTTATTTAGGTAAAGCCAATGCAAAATGTTCCAAACTCTGTGGAAAAAAAAAAAGAGTCTATTAGAGGATGTAGAACATTATGTAAAAGGAGAGAGTTCTAGAAGCTGTGAAACACGCCTGTTAGTGGTTATAGAACATCATATAAGGAAAGACAGTTCTGGAAGCTTTGAAACAAGCGTATGTTATTGGATGTAGAACGTTATATAAGGGGAGAGAGTTCTAGAAGCTGTGAAACAGGCGTATGTTAGTGGATGTAGAACATTATATAAGGGGAGAGAGTTCTAGAAGCTGTGAAACAAGTGCATGTTAGTGGATGTAGAACGTAATATAAGGGGAGAGAGTTCTAGAAGCTGTGAAACAGGCGTATGTTCGTGGATGTAGAACGTAATATAAGGGGAGAGAGTTCTAGAAGCTGTGAAACAAGTATATGTAGAACATTATATAAGGGGAGAGAGTTCTAGAAGCTGTGAAACGAGTATATGTAGAGCATTATATAAAGCGAGAGAGTTCTAGAAGCAATAGTAAGCAGGATAATGTGTTGAAATTGTAGCTACATGTAAATTGTTATTGGTTAGCTCTAAGCTCCAGCAAGCTCTGGACTGCCGTTCCAGTGACTGTGGGTGCATTGTGATTTTAAATGGTTTTAAAAGAGTGAACTTTTTTTTTCCAATTTAAATGAGAATGATAACGCAAAAGGCACAGAAACTTTAGTAATAAGGCTTACGTGGGTGTACTCCTGATCGAGCTTCACGTTCTCTTCTTCCAGGATATAATCCGGGTAGCCAATTTGCTCAGTGATAGCCATGGCCTGAAACATCAAACGGCCCTGTGATCAGCACGGCGTAGTCAGCGAGTATCTTAAGCTACCATATGTTCTAGAGTAAAGGATTGGCTAAGTAAGTGCAGCTGCAGGAGCTCTGATCTGACATATTAAGAAAGACAGACTTTGTGACCCAAACGTTACAAATGCAGATCTCTCACTTAATGTATGAGCAAGGACAAGTGCGGCGAGTGAGGTCTTACTTTCTCTCTCGCCTTCTCCTTGGACTGATCGTCCATCCAGTTCAGCTCTTCCAGCGTTTCTACGTAAGCCTCCTGGATCTTTCTGATTAGTTTTCCAACCTAGACCAAAGGGCAAAGGATCATTTCATGGACGGTAGGTGTGTGCACATCACAGTAGTGATTGCTTCAAGTAACACCTATTAAGTAGCATATCATCGAATCAAAGCATAGCTTCTATATCTGGACATGCTGACACCCAAACCTTTTATGCTGTATATTCTTGATAGGAGGTTTTTATGGGGGCACCTGAGGTTTTGTACCGTGCTTGAGCATGATTTGTATCAAGCGTACAAGTGAATCGTGCCCAAGTCATCCTCTTTAAGCTGGCCTGTATCGCACCTGGGCATTACGAAGCACGCTTTAGGGGTCTAATGTGCCCAGGAGTTTTACAGATAGCCCAGAAACTTAGAAGTTGGAAGCCCCTGGTGAGGCAGAAGGCAGGCCCAATATATCATGACACTCCTGGAACTCAGCACTGTCATCAGAAATGACCCCCATCGATCAGCGGTGTACCAGTAACCCTGAACCGCTGTCCAGTAGAGCAAGGTGGACTTTCCCTTAAATGAGGAAACGCCATGCATGCTTGATGCAGTTTAACCGACAAACCTCTCCTCACCAGATGGTGGACATGAACCGGGGAGGCTCGGCTGGGTTGTGCATCGCTTCCACAGTGAGTTCATCATCACCGAACCCACCCTAAATCGTTCAGGACCTCCACGCAAAATCCTCTTTAGCCCCTTCACGTGGGCGTCGTGCAGGCTGAATGGATTCTTTCCCGAAATTCTTGCCAGTGCCAGTCTCAAGACTACCCTAGACTACCCTGTCTAGTGTTAAGACTTCAGAGCCGGTTCTTCCGACTCACCATGCGCTTGCTGTCTCCAGCAAAGGTCTCTCGCACATACAGGGCGCCCACTGCGTTCTCCATGTTGTTCTGGACATAGCGTACGCAGTCTCGCCAGCGGGCTTCTTCCACCGTGGTCCCGTGTAAAGCCTGAACAAACGGACAGGTCTAAGTGTTGTACTGGTTACTTTTAAACACTGTAAATCCCAGGTCTGCTCCTGGTACACAACGAAAAGCTATCTTTAGCTCGCCGGCTCAGAGGTCCTGCTGTGAAGCCATCGCTGACCTTTCTATAGTGGGCTCGCACGTCTTTGAAGCGCCGGCTCAGGCTGGCGACCCTCTCCATGACGAGCATCCAAACCAGGTAATTCTGCACCGTCCTGCTCAAACACCACACGTGAGAGTAAATGCTTCGCATACAGGCATGCATGCACGATAACAGGCATTTGTTCAGGATTTGGGAAGATCTAGTGACGACTCAGCAGCTGGAAATAGTTTTGGATTGCACATTAAGTCTTACAAATTGCTACACACATAGTTACAAGTGTCACATCTCTCCCAGTGCTTGGATACTAGGAAACATGGAGATGGATTCGGTCCGTTACAGACCAATTACTAATAGTATCAACGGTACCCTTTTGCGCTTTTAAGCATGTGAGGTGGTGGGCTTTGACGTCGGAACAACAATCATTCAAAAATGGCAACTTTCAGGTTTTCAAGTCTGATCCATACATTGAAATCTGCCCTATCTTCTTAAAACTCAGAAATATGAATTTAGTTCGTTCTATCACCCTGCTTCAGTTGACTTTCCTGGCTGGCACGGGCGTCGGACAGATTTGAATGAATGGATCTGAACTTTTAAGTTTTCCTTTCCTTCTTGCAAAGACCACCTCACAAATTCCAAACACAAAAACCGCACCATTAAAACAAGTTTAAGATTAAGCAAGTACGGCATCAGATATTTTGAGTTTATTAAATGTGTAATATAATAGAAGTCAAACGATAAGTCAAATTTCAAATACAGTCGAATCCGGTTAATGGGGCCAGCCGCTTGGGACCAAATCCTAAAGTACCGAAACAAATCCTATTATATACGTGTCATTTTATTCGCTTATTGGGACCAAAATTCCGTTTAATCGGACCAAAAGAATGTAAGAAGAAATAAGAACAATTTTAAAAAAAATAAGAAGAAGAAAAAGAAGCCACAAGTCGCCACTTAGAGCGGATGCAAAGCGGGTCAGCGAGATATGGGAGGATTTTTGGGATC
>JAUZST010008325.1:0-13626 GCA_034779995.1 Parotocinclus haroldoi
TTATTAGGGCTAGTCAACCTATTTAACCCATATATTACCCTGCCAGATACATTAGCTACAGAAGTTATATCACAAATAACAACACAGTGTGTGTGTGTTATTTAACCTCTGCGGCATCAGCATGCATGAGCAGACTGCATGCTGGGCAATGTTTGAATGGAGTTATGCTCCTTAAGGACTGAGATGATCTGTGAGAACTGTGTGAGAACAGGACTGTTGTGTGTTAGTTTCTATTTGTAGCTTTAATCTGATGCAATGTCATCAGTGTTTGATGAACTGCAACGTTGGAACGCAGCCAACAGAGACACATGTGCAAGGTTTTTAGTCTCTTTATTGCTTCTGTCTTCTGAATCAGAGCTTACAGTGAAATTATTTTAACCGTCTTGCATATTAAAATAAAGAATGTGTTGGCCAGTGTTGTTATTAATACTTTTTTTGAAGGAGAAGCACTGCAATGTCATTGCTATTTTATTAATACAGGTACGTTAGAGTAGCTCATGTTTAATTCTGTATTTAAGTGCGATATGTATTTTGATGCTTGGACAACAGCCAGAACGTATAACTTGCATTTTCATAGAATGTGTCGTAGATGTTAGACACTACATACCTATAAGTGTTTATGAAAGTGTTGCTCTTTCAGAACCTTGGGCTGGTGGAGAGTGGCTGCAGTAATCTGAGGAAGCAGATTGAGAATGCCAAGCATTTTGGAGTGCCAGTTGTGGTAGCAGTCAATGCTTTTAAGTAAGAGACTAGAAAGAACTAAGTTTTCCATCTTAATATGTTAAATCTTTCAACCAATTGTAGCAAACCACTGACCCATTACTTTAGCTATTTGACTGAGCTGCTTAATGCTTGTTTGGAAAAAAGGACAGACAGTGAAGCAGAACTGCAGCTGATCTGTCGGCTGGCTAAAGAGGCAGGAGCCTATGATGCAGTTCCCTGTACTCACTGGGCAGATGGGGGTGCTGGAGCTGTGGAGCTGGGCAAAGCTGTGCAGAAAGCTGCAGAAGCACCTAGCAACTTCCGTTTCCTCTATGATACACAAGTAATGCCATTTTTGTCCTTCAGCAATTTATATACCATTACATATAACTATTATACAGTATTTAAAATATACATTGGATAACATTTTTGTTACAATTTTTGGGCGCATTTTTCTAGCTTCCTATTGCTGATAAGATTAGAATCATTGCCCAGAAGATTTACGGGGCAGATGATATTGAGCTCCTTCCAGAAGCCCAGCATAAAGTGGAGCTATATACCAAACAGGTATTGAACCATATCCAATGAGGAGAGGAGGCAGGCTGGCAAAAGAAGGTCCATTGTAATGGCTTGGACTCCAATGTCTTCTGATTGAGTATTCACTTTGACACATCCCACATTGCTATTCATGAAAATATGAAATGGATATAATGTCTAGCCAAAATGCATCACTAGCTGGGTTTCTATTTAAACATTCTTGTTAAACTTTGCAGAAGAAAACATGATTGGATGAATTTCCTCCAAAAGACTTGTGGTCCATTTATTATCTCATCGCATTTTACGTTTTGGGGGTAATATTGAGATTTATTTTAAATTTCTGATTAAAAACCAAGACTACTCAATATTTGTGGAAGCCTGTACACATACTAACGTTGATATTTTGGTTAAATCTGTGTACAGCATTTCACTGCTTATGTCGCACTAGCACACACTGCCTTCTTATGCATAAATGGTTTTGTTTAAACATTTCTTAATGTTTAATTAACAAAAACTAGCAAAGTTGAGGGTGTATGGGGAAAAATGCAAGCTGAAATGGAGGAATGGATATATGTTAACAAATGAAATAAACTTGGCCAGACTAACCATGAAATATCTTTGGTTCATGTAAATGTAAAACACCCTGCATATTTTTTTATTCCGTCCCAACTTTTTATTCATTTGGGGACTTAATATTGTAAGCAAAATTGTTTTAGTGGTTCTTAGAAATTCCTAATGATATGTTTTCTATCCGTCTCCTTCTAGGGTTTTAGCAATTTGCCTATTTGTATGGCAAAGACTCACTTGTCTCTTTCTCATGATGCTGAGAAAAAAGGTGTGCCCACCGGCTTTAATCTACCCATTCGTGACATTCGGGCCAGTGTTGGAGCTGGTTTTCTCTATCCGCTGGTTGGCACGGTGAGCATGTATATGATTAATATAATATCTGCTTTTCTAGGCTCTAATCCCAACTTTTTTAAATCGATTTTATATACACTGCCTACGAAAATAAGGGGATATTTTAAAATGAATACAAAGCAGCTAAATGAAGCATACATGAAGCATTTGATTTTATTTCATTAAACAAGATCATCAGAAAAACAAAAGTTGTTTGATTATGCAAATTAGATGCAAACTCTGTTATCGTGATTTATCAATGACTCATTTATCATGACTGTTGTGTTGCTGCACCTGCACTGCTCCTTCTCGCCAATAAGGTCAAATTGAGGCCGTCTTTTGCTGTTGGGCGTTCAGATACTCCAGCACTTTCAGTCTTTATATAGTACAGTTTCACCAGTTAATTAAACGTTGTTTTCTTTATCTCATTTGCATTGTAGAACAACTTTCTTTGACTCAGCGCTTGCTTTTCTGGTGTTTTAATTTAATACAAAAGATTTTTTTAGCACTTCATATTCATTTTGAAATATACCCCTAACTGTGCGTGCGTGTGTGTAAAATTAAAGTATCTCTAGAGCAGCTGATATTAATTAATGATAGTTAAAACATTACAGGGATGTGTCACATAATCTACTCTTTATTCCTCCCACATTCTGATTGACTGGCTTTCTGTCCATGGCGCACACACACCTCTGACACACCTGATCAGGGAGGAAAAATAAAAAAACATTTGAGGCCCTTTTCCCCCTGTCATGCTGTTGTACTATTTTATATTTAAAAGAGGAAATTCAGAGTATTGAAGCACAGGAAATATTACGTAAACAGAGTTATTTGCTTTACACTTACGAATGAAATAGATGAAATGCGTGAGTACTGGCAACTTTGTTTCATGGGGTGTATTATTATTGGGAGTGTAATGTGAGAGAGTGACATGAGTCAATGAGAATAACGTGTCTTAGCACCCTAGAAATGTTGATTTAACTTGTGGTGCCATGAGCCAAGATAAAACTTAACACAAGCTGCTCCAGACAGTGACTCATACAAATTATTGCTGTCATAACCCCATACCAAACGTACAACCTCTACAGGGAACAAGAAAATATGACAAATTCCTGTAAATTGTGTTGAGGTTTTGAAACTAGTCACTTGAGATTTTACATTTAGTTTCTTTCAGCTGTCTTACTAAGCAAACTTGTATGATCTGAATTTGTGCTGTAAAGCATGATGTATTTTAATCGTGTAAAGTGAACATGTTTATTGCTAACATAACTTGTTTGTGATGTAAATAACAAAGCCACAGTCTACAGATAACAGGCAGGAGGACCAATCAGAAAGTTCACCACACCCTATATTATGTTGACAGCATTAAGAGTAGGTGGGGTTTTGAACATACAGGAACGAGGGAGGGATTTCTTTAAAAGGTATGGACAGTTTAACTAACACAATACATTCTGGGAAACAGGTTGTTGAGCATATGATCCAGTGTTACCATAGTCACATGTTGTTTTTTTATTATTTGGAACTGTTATACATGTGCTAAAGCTTTTATTTATGGAGGTTCACCTTACTTACCTTGACCAACCAGTCTGTCAGGCGCCTTGTAGACGTCACTGCTCACACCACTGCAGTGGTGTTTTAGCCATTATTTAACTCCACCCTGCTAGCTAGGTCGACAGGCCATGGCGTCCTCGAATCTATGCCAATTTAGAATAACCAAACAAAATAACAAGCATGTCTTTGGACTGTGGGAGGAAACCGGAGTACCTAGAGTAAACAGACACAGACAGGCAGAGGACATACAGACTCTACACAGAAAGGACCCAGGCCACTCCTGAGATTGAACCTGGAGTTGAACCTGGAACCTTCTTGCTGTGAGATAGCAGTGTTACCCACCGAGCCACCATACTGCCCCTGGAGATTCACAAAAAAAAAAAAAACACAGTAATGGGCAAACAAATGAGTACTACGTACAATAGCACCGCACATATACATGTACTAAGTAACTTTCACAAAAAATATCTAAATGCATCAATCAAGTTAGAACTGTCTCTAGTTCAAATGTTGGCCAACAAGCAAGCAACCACTGGTAAGGGAGTTACTTACGTACTTGATCTCACACACATACACACACACACACACACACATTTGACTTGACTCGGGGGGTGCTCGAACTTATTAATAACAAATTATTCATCACATGCATAAAGCAATCTTGTGGCCTTGGGATTTAACATGCTTAGTTTTTTTTTGACATTTTGTATGGACTTTATTTGTATGGACTATAAAGAGCCCACTGGCATTTTTAATTAAGTATATTACTTTATACAGGTTTAATGTCACCACATGGAAAACAGAAAAACTAATCAGAATGAGACAGATGAGTGTGACTGAGTATTTATTAGTATGTCAATATTCTTTTCATTTTGCTGTTTCAGATGCCAACCATACCAGGCCTGCCAACGCGTCCCTGTTTCTATGACATAGATCTAGACCCAGCAACGGGGGAAGTCATCGGTCTCTTCTAACGTGTGTTGAGTCACAATAGAGACTTTTGGTACTGGAACAGTTTAATAATACAGCGTTGGTAGTTTTCTGCCTATTTTTTTGTTTGTTTAATGTTTTATATGGTCTTTTTCTGTAGAAAGAAGAGCTTTCTCCCATGGAGAGTCAGTCACATCACTAACAAACTCTCAGGGCCATAAAATGAATCTCAAGTAAAGAATGCCATTTCTTTAGATTTCTCTACTCTTCTTTCTATCTGCATATCATTCTGCTTTAATGTGCAGACATGTTTAAAAGGTTTTGAGGTGCTTTAAAATACATGATTAATGTAGTTCCAAACATGTTTAGAGCCTTAAGTCTGCTTTTAGGTTTAATGGAAATCACCGAACTGTGTAATTCTGTTAAAATTCTGTTCTATTTCAATAGAGGGTGTTTGCTCTGTGTCTGTGAAATCTCCTAGCTGGGCTATACAGCATTTGCCCGCACTTACATTCTTAAACAGAAAAGAAAAGAAAAAAACAGAAAGAACATTCCAATGTATCCATTAAAATAATTCTATTCAGTCTCTGCTATAGTAGAGGGAGGAGAGCTTTGTTTGACCGATAAGCTTTACATACAAAACATTGTGTCATTTCTTCTCGCATACTTGGTTACACCTGTCCTCTCCTTAACAAAGGAGACACTTCTGTCATCTAAGGATTTTAGTATTTAGCTGAGGATTTGTAATGTCGTGAGACTGGTTGTGTCAGATTAAGCAGCTCAGTTCTTCTTGGTGAACCTGAGCAGGTTTTGGTTCCAATGTAACCCACTTTTTGGTAGTATTGTGGTATGCTAGTCAGACTATCCAAAATCCATTCACTCTTTTCAAACCCAAACCAAATGTGACAGTGTGACGTCCTCCTCCTAACTCATATACAATGAAACAAACTATCAAAAAAAAAAAGAGTTTCTAGTAAGCAGTAAATAGCACATTTGATGTGCTGGTTTCATGCTATCATTGCTGAGAATTTCAGAGCAAACAACCCACTGTAGTCTGGATTCTTCCTCTGTCTCACTTAAGTGAATATTAAACTTAAACTTTAAACTTGAGAACTACACAATAAACTGCACGAAATTGAACCAAAAGTTGGAAACAACTCTACAAAAATGAACGGTCTGAAAAAACAAACTGGTTATTACCAGATGCCGAACTGGACATACCGCACTTACACACAAGCACCTCCTCACAGGGAAGATGCACCAACCTGCCAAGCATGTGGAACCACGCTCTTAATTAAACATATCCTTACAGAATGAACAATATATGGAAAAGAAAGACAAAATATTCTACAAGGACACAGTTTGCAAACACTTTTTGAGACATCACCAGAGAAAATACTGAACTTTTTACATCACATTAATCTGAAACAACTTATGTAAACTGATTAAAACGATATAAATGACACAACCCATGTACCGCCATGAAATAGCCCAAATGTGCTGAAACCTTGTAAAACAAACAACGTTAAACTTGCATCGCACCGTCCTGTAGTGCTTTCTCAGAGCTTCCTAACGTTAACTGTGCTACCTGGATCTCATTTAGCAATGGCTGTTGCAAGGACAGAGGATAAAATAACTTTATTATATTTCCATTCTCAGGTGTGTTTGATTTACCAATTTGGGCTCATTGCGCCTGGCATCTGCAACCTTCAGACCTGATAGAATAGTCAGTTTATTTGAGGCATTTATTAATGTCTGCTTAGCCCACGTGGTATTTTAAACACAATTTCATTTTATTACCACATATTATGCTCCTTCACGTACCCGAGTGACAATCACTGCTCTAGGTTCAAATATAGTGCTCACAAAAAATCGCATTATGAAATATCCCCTTATGTTTAAAGCAGTGTATTTACAGTGAACAGTGTGAAAGTGCTTTTGGAAGGCATGACTGTATGTCTGGGAAGCTTTAATTCACTGTTCAAACAGGGATCTGGTTAAATAAGTAAAAAAAAAAAAAAAAAATATATATATATACACACACACACACACACACGAATGCTGTTCGGCTATATCCAGCATCACTATTTGGTATTATATATGATTATATTTTATATTATATCTTTTTTTCACTTTTCAGTTTGACTAAAGAGAAAAGAAGGCATGAAACATGGATCATGGAGCATATTATTATTATTATTATTATTATTATTTACAATGAAACATTTAAGTGACAGGTTGTACCTGTTTTACACAGGTAATACATTTCCCTTAATGAAATGTCATAATACACTACACCTACAGGGAAGATGTAGTGATTTGCTCAGTTTCCAATCTCAATTTCCCATGCTTAGCTTTTATCTTTAATATACATTAGCTTATTGAGTATGTGTGGAAAAAAATGTATGGTCGAAGTTTCTAAGTTGAGGGGAAGGATCATTCTTCATGACTCGAGAAGCAAAATCTAAACGGTTTTCTGAAGCACGTTTTCAGAGCTAGACATCCCCTCAAGAACTGGGCTGTCTGATATTACAGGTTGTGTGTTGGTAGACACTGCAGAAACAGAATTGTATGTGCACAAACACTGAAAAAGTAACTTTTGCACATTGTGTTCCCTTTTCAATTACCTCAGAAAACACGGGTGTGCTCTGTAAGGTTGACTTGATCTCTTTTGACTGGAACAGCCTTGCATTAACTTTGGTTCAGTCTCAATTTAAAGTCACCTCTGTTAGGTATTGACTTTTTACTGACACTATAATCCGTTAATATTACTCAAATGTTGTCAAGAAGCTTTTCCAATTCTGATAATGCTGCCTGCAATACCTCAGCCTTAATGTAATCTGATCCAGACTTGTTTCTGTACACATTTTTGAAAACGTATCATCTGAATTTACTATGACTGATGTTGAAACATGTGACTAACAGTTGTGTTTTTGTCGCCTGTAGTTGCAGTAGGTATGCACCAGTCAGCACATACTGTCAAATGCTTTATTGCTTAGGTTCCTTTGAATTATGATTTGACTTGCAATAAATGTCTAATTCAGTATTGTTATTTAACATGATCAAATATTGACCTCCAATCTGGAAAATAAGTTGCACCGGGACAAAGTTCTGTCTTTGGGTGTCCTGTCCTATGGAGTAAAAATGTACCAATAGTATTCTCCTCTCATCTCCAGTTTGACATGTGAAAAAAAGACATCATGAACATACCTATTGTTGTGCTGCACATACAATATTTAATTTCAATCTTTATTAACAGTGATGTGCGAATTGTTGTGCAGCCAGAGGTGTACTAGTAAATACCAATATAACCAACCAAATATAACTCTTTAAATTTTATGCAATCCATGAAAACTACTTAGAAAGCCAGTAGTCACTGGGACAAAATGTCCTAAACCTATTAGGTCTGCATCTAGGCAGATTATAGCTGTGTCTGCCTGGAAGCAGTACCTCCTCAAAGGGTGACTCATCAGTTTTCTGAACATTATGTAGGTTGGAAAGGCTCTGTAGGTTTGTACCTGCAATCTTAACTTTTAACAATAATTGTTCAACTGTTTTTTACTCAAAGTAATTTGTACCAATAAAAGAATGCATAACAATTTGAGTGAAATTTATTTGGTAAATTCAAATTCATTACTCAGCCTTTGTCTCATCCATGGCATGTGGAACAAGGCAGGAACAACTCTAGATGGCCAATCTATTGCAGGACACATACACACTAGGGGGACTTAAGAGACACCAATTATCCTAACAAGTAATGTCTTTGAACCGTGGGAGGAAACTGGAGTACCTGGAAAAAACCCAGAAAGGAACTAAACCACCCCACCAGGGGACTGAACCCTGGGCCTCCTTGGAGTAAGGTGACAGCACTACCCATAGAGCCAATTTGCTGCCTAATTAAGTTTCAGAATTTCTTAGTTTGATTAACAATAATTCTATTGTTATCTGAAAGTCTTCTGCTTGTAAGAATTCTTATCTTTGCATTTTTAGCTCAAAATCAAAAAATGTGCAGGATAATTCAGATCATAATGGAATATCACTTTAGTGCTTTGCGTGACAATCAGAACAGGAGGGGCCCCGCAATGGCCCCCATCTCCTCAATGTTAATAAATGGGAAAATCTACATGATGTTTTAGTTCATAATTCAACAGGGTGTTTATGCTTTGGCTGACAATCAGACCTTGAGGTGCCCCACAGTGGCCCCCATCTTCTCAGTATTAACAAATGGGAATTTTGAGCTACAGATAAATAATCTTTCAGAAATAATCAGCACATAATGGAATGGAGATCTGTGTGCCAATCAGATCTGTGTGCTCAACAATCCTTAATGGTAACAAAAGTATCGAGTTAATGTTTGGTATGTTAAGGATTCAAACTGCAGCAGGAAAATTACACAATACACAATTAATTAAACCCCACCGAGCATTTATGGGGTACTTGAACAAATGAAATAAAACTTGCATAGTCTGTTTCCTGGACTTCACACTGTGATTACATTATAAAATTTTATTGTAGATTATGAATGTGATCAGCTTTTTGTGTGTCATTTAACATTTACTAAAGCTTTAGCAAAGAAGGCTCAGTCATTGTGGATTTTCTGACCAAAAAAGTTGTCTGTTAACTTCACACCATCTCAGTTTTTTATGCTAAGACCTAGAATCAGCAATCACTAAGGGTGTCTGCTAGATGTAACTGTGCTTTTGTGAGACTATGGTGGCCTACCAGTTTAGGTACAGGACTGGTAAACCAGAATGTCCCAGATTCAAATACTAAGCTGTCATTAATGGGTCACTGAGCTAGGCCTTTAACTCTCAATTGCTTGGATTGTAAATCGCTCTTACAGAGCGATAAGTGTGTGTCCTAAATGACTAAATGTGCACCACATGACTTGACACCCACAGAGCGTTTCCCCAGCTTCAATAATATTACTCTGTTGCATCCAGTTTTTACATAGTAGGACCCAAAATACAGCTTTTAATACTGAATTGCTTAATTTAATCCTCAGTGGCTCAAGTATTCTGTAAAGAGGGACGCATGCTTTGCCTTTTGTTGCATATTTGATGGCAAAAAGCCAGATATTTACAAACTTGAAAGGCAGAATTAGACAATGATAAGGACTATGGAGGTGTGCAGAAATGAAACAGATAATCAAGTGATTACATTTTCATTGATATATTAGAACTAACCCAGACAAAGAAAAACATTACAGTATGGCAGTGGATCATAGTGGATCCCCTGATAAGACTAGTCTTTAATTTTGCCCTTTTTTCCCAGTTGTTTGAAAAAAAAAGGGTCATTGTCTTTGTATCCTGCTACTGACTTTATTCAGTCTGTTGCATGAACCACCTCTGCTCAGTATGTTATAAAAAGCTTTATGATAAAGTACATAATACAATATATAAAATCTTCAATCCAATCCCCATTATGTTGCCCCACCTGCATCTCCACAGCACTAAGCATGTCCTTAGCTTCCTGCCTACACCTGATTCTCTGCTCTAGGGAGTGGCCACAACATAAATTCACACAGATCTGCCGAGTTCTTCAGAGCCTGACTCGTCATTGCAGCAGGTAAGACTAACTTTATTACTGCTAATTTTATTATATCTTATATTAATTATAATAATATATATTACATTAATCAATTATCTCTGTTTTAAATAGTTTCAGAGTGGTTATTGGCAAGGCTGATCTCTTAACAATGTGTGATAAAGGAGGTATATTTCAGAAATAAATTTTTGTTTACTAATCATTCTTAATTCATTTAAATAATAATTATGCATTAATCAAATATTGTTGTCTTTGTGTTTTTTTAATCCTTTGCATGAACAGGATACAAACCTCAGGTAAATTCTTAATTCTTAATCCCTTATCAGGAAAAATTGTGAATCACAAACAAATAGAATCAGAGAGAAAAACTCAATAACATTTTATTTATCTTTTCAGCACGGAGACAAGGGAAAGGGATGCCCAGGTGAGAAGGACCAAGGCAAAGGCCGGGATCACTGCCCTGGAAAACCCCAGGATCACTGCCCTGGAAAACCCCAGGATCACTGTCCTGGAAAAGGGCAGGATCACAGCCCTGGAAAAGGCAAGGATCACTGCCCTGGAAAACCCCAGGATCACTGCCCTGGAAAAGCCCAGGATCATGGTCCTGGAAAAACAAAATGCTGAATGATGAGCAGATGAACAAGAAGATTTCAGAGATGCTGTCATTTCTGTAACTTGAGAATTACTCATGAAACTGAAATATAAAAATTTTATCAGAGTAAGCCACTTGTATTTGTCTTAATTTTTAGTATTTTGCCTTGATCCTGAATTTGATTGTGGAAGTTTAACAGTGAGGATTTCTAGAGGGAAATGTTGGTCATGAATATCATAAAAAACATAATAATATGTATTTTAAATATGTTTTAACAGCTGTTCTCAGTCATTTAGATGCTTTTTCTGAAACAGCAGTCCCATTCTCTGTAATCTGTTTTATTCCTACATTTAAAGCATTTTTCATAACATAGTGCAAAACCTGTTCATAGTTCATAACCTGTGGAAAATAAAGACGTCTACATTGTGATACTGCTCATTGCAATTTATTGCCCTCTACATACATTTTTCTCACATTTTATGAAAACAAAAATGCATTGTTGTTTAAAGAACATTAATATGACCAAGCTAAAGTATTATATCCCCTCTGTTGAGCCACAATAATGAGATTTGAAAGTCAACTGAGAAATGAACCTAAACAATCACAAATGCAAATAATACTTTGCCACAAAGAACTTTTGCATGTCCATTTCTTTTGATAACAAATGAGATATGAAACACTGTCTTGGTCAACTGCATTAATGCTGTGGGCTTATGAGGCTGTAATTAAGCAGCGTTTCTAAATATATATGCACGATTTAATGTCATGCTTTTAAAACAACATGATGGAGACTTGCGTACAGTATTGCACACACACATAGACATACACACACACACACACACACACACATACACACAATGTACATATAAAGATACGCCTCCATGATACATTCTAAGAAATTTCATGTTATGTTATCACTTCTTGTGCTACCACCAAATTACACAGTACGTTTGTGAATCCTTTAGAATCTTATGTAAAAAATGTGTAAAGGTAGACATATTGCACCACATTATTTAGTTATTGGAGAAAATTATCCAATATTTCATACAGTATCTATGAGTAGCAAAGGCAAAAATAACCTGTGTCTCTTAAAGTTGGGATTGGATTTAGGGAAGGCACTGAAATTTGCACCCAGTGACACAAAAAATGCTTCAGAAGTACAGAAGTGTAACAAAGAGGAGTTGAAAACATTCAGATCACAACATCACTAGGAAAGCAGCCTGCAACTGGAAGGTAAGAGTAAGTTGGAGTACCCACACACACAAAACCTTCACCAACATGGAAAGAACATACCAAAACTCCACACATGAAGATGGAGTCGAACCTGCATTACATGAGATTTTTTAGCCCAATATATACACTATATATAAGTATATATATATATATATAAGTTGAAGATATGTTTAGAAACACAAACATGCATGAGGATGTAGCCACATTTAAGTCATAATACATAGACAACTAGATATCATATCTAGAAGAGGGTTTGTGATATGAGGGCTGTTGATTTCATAAGTGTCTGCCGCTCTGATAAATGCTTCTGGTAAACATTTGTTTGGTTGACACCCATGAGCATGTTAGACATTATTCTAAATAATCTGTGTATTAACTTGCCAGATACTTTAGTTGAAATCCAATAATTTCACATGTAATAGTGCAGAAGAATTTATTAAACCTGGTTGTTAAGATGAATAAAGCGTGCTGAAGCCTGGGCAGGAAACAGCAGAATAATCCTCAGCTCAGATGAATAGATGAGAGGAGACAGAGAGGAGCGAGGCGTGTCAGTGTGTTTCGAGATGAGTCGATGGGAAAGCAGCAGAAGCAGTGACTGTGATGTGGAATCAACGTGTGACGCTCCTTATGAGGTGTGATAATAATACACATGCTGGATTTGCCCTCTGCTGCATGTAACCTGTGTGGAGATTGCCAGATGATTGCAGATGTTCCAGCAGAGCACAGGTGATGCTGGAAAGAAGTAACAGTACTGTATGTGTATAAAATCTTCGCTATTTAGTCCCACTGATCCACTGCAGTTTGTTTGTTTGACTTTTTTAACGTCGCTATCGGCATCAGTGGCCATCTCAGAGACACACACAAGGTTATATCCATACACATCTCAACACCAGTCACATAAATACACACACACACACACACACACACACACAAGTCAATGCCAATTTAGAGTAAACAATTAACCTAACACGCATGTCTTTGGACTGTGGGAGGAAACAGGAGTACCCAGAGTAAACCCACGCAGACACAGGGAGGACCTGCAGACTCCACAAAGAAAGGACCCAGGCCGCTTCACCCTGGAATTGAACCCGGGACCTTCTTGCTGTGAATCAGTAGTGCTACTCACCGAGTCACCATGCTTTCCAATCCACTGCAGTATCACAAGTATAGCATATAATATGGGGTTATAGTATATAATATGGGATTCACACAGTGCCAGAGCAATGGTTCTGTGCAAGCCAACCAAGTTCTCGTTGGACGTGAAACTGTAGTTTTACAACACGCTGCATCTCCTGGTCAGAACCAAATGGCGCACTGTGCCCTAGATGCTGTTGCATCTGAGCTTCACTGATGAAATAAAGTCAACATAAAAATATGTATTTTGTTTTGAACATCTCAGTGTAATGTCTGTCTAAAATGTTCAAATTGAAACCAGGTATTTACCTATAATGCTTTATAATAGCCTCATATGGCCAAATTCTGAAATATAGATATATTGACATTATTGACGTTACTGTAATGGAAAGAAATTGCTTGTGATAACAGGACAAGACAATTTATGTGAGTTGGTGGGGTTTGATGTTTTCGTTCCACCACAGAAGCCTAACTGAGGTAAAGTACTGTATCACTACCATATT
>JAUZST010008326.1:0-13625 GCA_034779995.1 Parotocinclus haroldoi
ACACACACACACACACACACACACACACACACACACACACACACACACACACACACACACACACACACACTGTTTAAATATGAAAATAATTACTGTAGCTAATAAAAACTACACCTACACCTAACAGTAACCTTCACCTCAGAAACCTCAAAGGAAAAAGTCTCTTCTGGTTCAAATAAAAATACCTTATTATTTTTTTGTTGTTTTTTTTTTTTTTTAAACAAATGTCATTGTGAGAACCATTAATATGTCTGCTGTATGTACAAGGTAAAAATGTCACATATTCCTAACCTTCTGGAATAAGCTGGTGGTCACAATAATATAAAACCAGAAAAACCCACTTACACACATTTAACATGCAGACAAACTTACAATTACATATAAGGGAAAAACAAATTGCCCACAAGTTATTTTTTCTCAAACGTTGTCACTCACACTCTCGTACATACTAGACACCTAGTAACAGGTCGACTGAAATTCACAGGTAGGTTTAGCAGTCCATCAATCAAAATCACCCTCTAATTAATTCATTTGCTCCAGAAGCGAATCAACGCAACCTCATTAAGGCAGAAAACACGGATCGATTTGGCCATTTTTCCACCACCACTGTCATGCATTCCACTGAAGTATCAATCAAATCCATCAGTAGCATGTTGAATAGAGTCCATGATAAATGTAGAAAGATGAATAAACAACAGATTGTGTTTGACACAAGAGTGATCGAGTGAATCAGAAAGGTCCCAATAAGGGTTAAAGGTTAGTACCCTGAAGACCCACAGTGTTGGACGCTGGTTAAATATTGACTCTGACTCTATGGAAACAGCAGGTGGTGTTGCAATCACAGAGAGGCATATGGGGACACGCACACACATTGTGCGCAGAGGCTTCTTACTGATAAACAATGCTGGACCACACTGCTGTGATTAGGGGGCGGGATGAGAGGTTAGTAAGAATTATCTACCCTGTGCACCTGTAATGGAATTGAATAAAGAAAGAGTCAAAGCAGTTATATCATTATGGCTATGAGGCTATAACCTGTGCCAGGCTTTTAACCTTTAAAAACACTATATAGTCACAATATAAAATATATTTGCAGCACCTTACAACAGACATTTGAGCTAAGTGGTAGACTAACAGTAAACAAATGGAGAAGAGAGATGTGCAAAAATTCAGGAGGAAACTTTAAAAATGCTTAAATTAATGATAATAACTGAAGGAAAGAGAAGTGGCTGACTGCTCTTTTCAAATTTAATGTGCTGAGAAAAATTTATCTGCTGACTTGGAAAACCACCGAAAAAAGAGTTGAAACAGCTTCTTTCAAAATTGTATGCTACAAACTGAACAACGGAAAAAAATTCATCCTGGTTTCTGGCTTGCTGTCTTGCTGGCTTTCGGGCGGGACTAAACAGGTAGGGTAGGACAGGTACTATATTGCACTGCCAGAGAATTGTGTATTATGACTGTTATTAATAACAATGTCACAACAAATATTATGTTAAACACTGAGGTATTTAATGTGGCTGTTGTCAGTCACAAGAGGCAAACGACGCTACAGTAATTTACGCATCATAACATGATATAATCACTGTAGCATTAAAGTTCAAATCAATGCTATGCCAAGCTGCAACTGTTGTACACTTGAGCAAGTCTCCTAAACTTCAACATCTCAGCCAAATTGAATGAATTCAAATTAATGCTATATTGTATTATTTACGCTTATAGACTATTATACTAATTCTACTGTGTAGATCTGAATTAATGAAAAATGTTTGACAAATACTGTAATATTTTTCTACTTTAATATTTTACTAGACTAAATACACCCTGGGCTGATTTAATGTCAATAATAACACAAACTATCTTCATTATTTGTTTCATTCAGAATTCTAACCGAATTATAACTAATGAAGTAATAATAAGTACTATTTTGTGGCTGTTGAAATGAACGCAGAAAAGAAGCCAGTGTTCAGGTAACTGTTGGCGACATTAACACACAATCCGAAAGTCCTACAACTGTGGAAAATGATCCTGTTGAGCCTGTTTAAATAGCGCAGTTGGGTTAAAATAGGTACTTTAGGTACCGCCCAGACCTGCAGTGCACACACACTATCACACACCCATCTCAAATGCTGTAGCATCAGATTAGTGGAAACAAACAGATATGTCATGGGAAATACAATGACAGCAGAGCAAATAAGAAGAAGAAACCAACAGGTAGCATAGGAACAGTTAGAAGATCCATGAAACAAACATATGTAGAGACACATCTCATGGCCTCAACAACAAGCTGACCACGGTGGACTGACACAGTCTGTCACTGTGTGCAGAACACAAGAGTAGGACAGCAAAATTGTGATAATGTCAACTACTGGCAATCGAATTATCTTAATTTCACAAGTACCTTTAGCACCTGGAGTAAATTTAATCCTACTTTAAAGAAATAATGATTTAATAATTAATTAATATATATATACAGAAACATACACAAATGCCATTTTATTAGGTACACATGTTCAACTGCCCATTAACACAAATATATATCAGGCAATCACAGGGCAGAAACTCAAAGCATTCAGATATGTAGACATGGACAAGATGTTCTGCTGAAGTTTAAACAGAGAATCAGAAAGTGTAAGACGGGTGATTTAAGTTGCTTCAAACATGCCACTTTTTGTTGTGCTGGGCAGGCTGGCCTGAATATTTCAGGAACTATTGGATTTATCTCTAAGGTTTACATAGAATGTTCTAAAAAAAAAAGAAAATATCTAGTGATCAGTAGGTATTTAGGTGAAAAGTTGTTGTTGATGGAAACAAGTCTGCTTCACTGAAATTCCCCAGAGCAGAGTTTCCTCTATAATTATTCATCTTAATAAGTTCAGAACAACCAGGGTTCTTCCTAGTGCTGGCTGCCCCACGAAACTAAACTGTATCCCGCCAAACTGTATATGAAAATGTGATAATGCTTAAAGTATTCCATTAACTGAAAACGCTTGTTTCTAAACTTTACAACAATTACACTGCTCACAAACATGGAGAAGTATTTAAAATTAATATTAAGTAATTAGAAACTGTGGTGGCCTAGTGGTTAAGGTACTGGATTATGAACTGGAAGGTCCAGGGTTTAATTCCCACCTCATCCAAGCTACCACAGAGTGCCACACGTTGACTGTTCAGTAGGGTGTATGGTCACCCAAGACTGCCAAAACACACTGACAGCGATGGGGCATGTACATGATTAGATTGTGTAGCAGTTCTTGTGGGATATCCCCTTCATCTTCATTTTGAAATATCCCCTAATTATTGTGAGCAGTGTACTTGTAGAACACAGGTTGGAACGACAGTCATGGACCTTCTTCCACGGTCAGCTTACTTACGCTCACTTTGGTTTATATATTTAGTTTATATATATGGGGGCATTCGAAACAAAAAACCCCAAGCATTCAGTAACATCACAAGTCATCTCTCACTATCTTTACAGCTAGAGGTAACATTCCAATTATCATTAAATTCTGAAAAAATAGAAGACTTTTCACTAGCACATCAACTAGAGTGTGCTTCAGAGTACAGAATGACTTTACAAACAGAGTCATAGTATAAAGCTTACAGAAAATAAAAGGACATATTACCCAAATTTGGCAGCAATGTCGTAAACCTGTTTCTCATGTTGCAAAACCTTCTCCCGGTCCCCTTCAAACAGCAGTGTAGCCACACACAGATGATGGGGGTCAAAGCCTTTAAACTTGAGAAAGAACATTACAGTCGATTTAGAAACACAGCGGAACAGAAACGGAGAATGCAGGGTAATAGTGCATATCTCTTACCTTTGTTATGTAAAATTTTTTCAGCCCATCCAAAAATGATGTGAAGATTGACGACACTTGAGGTTTAAGAGCATGGCCTGGAAGGATCCACAAAATATTATCATAATGTTAACCAGGCTCTATACTAATTTAAAAAACAAAATAAAAAAAAAAAAACAGTCCTACAAAGCACACCAACATTTGACTTATTAAAAGCAAACGACAAAGGGAGATTTTATTTTTGCTACACATTGGGGCCTCTTTCCCCACTTTACCCATACAGGTTCAGTACGCCAGATTGATCTGCTGTGTGAACAACAGCAGCGCAATGAATGGGGAAGACTGAGCAAGAGTGCAGTGGCAGAAACTGCAAGACTTGAGAGCCATATATCAGCCCCTTGCTGGGAGGAAATGCCTTACACAGTTATATGCAGGTTGCCCTTAAACACTCTGATTTATTTCATAATGGACACACAACGTGGGGGACACAAACAAAAGCAGACAGGTAGAGCGGAGGGAAAGACTATCAATCTGTCATACTCCTACACCGACAAAACATTCAGGAACAATCCAGAGAGAGTACTCTTGTCATTTCTCTTCTGTGCATTTCATCTTTGCTCCTCTCCTTCCATACACACAGACAAACAACTCACACAGACCTTACATAACCTTTTACCAACTAACACAATTACTCAGCAACCTCAATATGTTTCAATTTTCCATTCTAAGAGGATTCTATCTAAATACTGCAATCCATTGGACATTTATACACATTTATTTATTTAGTTTTATATATATATATATATAAAACTAGTAACCATAGTAACAATGCAGGCCATCTACTGATTTTTTTCTTAAGAAAAAAAACAATGACAGAACATTAAGAGGTAACATGAAAAAGGAAGGAGAAGAAGAAAAAAGGAAAAAACAAACTCAAAGAAAGCATGGGAAGCTTGAAGTGAAGGAATACAAGAAAGGAAAAGCAAGCTTAGAAAAGAAAATGAAATATTGAATTAAAACAGAACAAAATAGAAACAAAAAAAAATGAAGCATATCAAGCAACAAATACCAAAAAGCAGAAAAGAACAATGACATAAAACATGAAGAAAATAACAAATAAAACACATACAAAAGAAACAACAGAAAAATAAAAAGAGAAAAGGAAAGAAATGCACGAAAGAAGATGACATCAGTAATAAAGTTTGCTACTCCATTTCTCTGGTGTCACTTAATTAAGAGAAGCCTTTATTAATGAGGAAGCAAAGCTGTAAGTGCTGGTACTGGACCCGCACTCTTCTGGGGAGACTCAAGTGCACTGGTTGGTAAAAATGTGCGACTGCAGGAGAATTAATGAGCTCCCTAGAGAGCTGAGAACTTTTGCTGTGATATCTCAAAACCTTCAGATTCCTTCATATATCCACCTATAATGCTATAAAGCTCAATATGCACCGAGCTTAACTGTTGCCAAGCCATTTCTCATTGTTTCCTGATTCGTGTGGCATCTTGTTCGGCTGCTCAGCTGGCAAGATAATGATCGATTTAACTTTAGACGAAACAACGAAAGGAGGCAGCCTCTGTAGATGAATTATATCATACAAAATTAAACTACGTGGTGCACAAAAGTAGACAAGACATCAGCTACAAGCAATTAAACAAAGGATTCTTGAGGCGAGAAGAATGGTCCAATATAGACGCAAGAAATCTACTGATATTCTCTCTAGATGTTAATATTGTGTATCATATAATTGTATAATGTGAATATGCTGAAAGTTCTGTAATAAAAAAAAGACTGCCTGTTCCTCATTCAGCTTTCCAAAGAGCACTGGAAATCGACACACCCACACACAGATCTATCATCGTGGTGCAAACCCACCCCATTTAAAACCCACATTTGCCATGTGAACACGAACAAGAACATGTTGTAACCAACGCTCAAATGATCAGCACTCTATCATTTATGTGTAAGAAGATAACGGAAGGACCATAAACATTTAAATTAATATGATGATTACACCAGACATTTAAAAATATTACATTATATTCTAGAGCAGTTATATATGTGGCTTACAATAGCACAGTGCTCTTATTTGTGTGCCCATCATGGGGACCAGGGTTCAAGTCCCAGTGGTACATTCCAACCAGTTCAGGTATCACCCACAGGCACAAATAGCTCTGTCTAAAGGAGGAAAAACTGGCTGGGGATCATCGTCTCGCCCTGCAATCATCTGGTGTCCCGCCCAGTGGTAGGTGCTGAACTCCCCATGTATTTTCTGTAGTGTTGGGAAAGTAGAGCAGTGCCTACTTTTATGCAACAAATGTGTGCACCCCATAAATATGTACAATGCGATATACAGAATATGTAAATAAATACATATAAAGCAATCTGTAGTTTTTAATTTATATTCTGCTTATATTTTATAGTTCCACAATTTAAGTCTGAAGTCCATCTGTCTGCCTCTACAAACTTTGTTTAATCCCTTTACTCCGTTCTCTTATGGTCAGAACCCCCACAGACCAGGTGCTATTTGCATAGGGGATCATTCTCAGCACTGGAATGACACTGACATGGTAGTGTGTGTTGAGCTGGAATGATTGGATCAGTGTTTAAAACACTGTGTGCTCAATGTCGACTTTAGAGATATTCATTTTCTAGATGTAAAGTCAAAGACAGTAGGTTAACTATTGTTGCAAAGTTAGTGTTAGTTATCCTCTAATCTTTCAAAGGTGCTCACAGAACACTGCCTAGAGGATGGCAAAGAACCACCAAGACAGAGACTGAAGCGTGATTTGAGTCATTTGGTGTAAACAATGAAACGACTCACTGTTACACCCCCCACAAGGAGGAAAAGATGAGACGGTTCAAGACAAATCAAGACATCAGCATGCCAAAAAAAAATAAAAAATTCATGTCCAATTTAAAATGTGTAATTTCTGTATTCTTCAACCCCTGTATTCTTTGATTGCCAAGCGCACAAAGTTGAATGAGTTTGCATAAAAGACAGGATGTCTAACTATCCATGTCTGTTTTCATTTAACATATTAAAATGAAACATCACACGATGTGGACAAATCTCAGCACCTTACAAACCTTTTTTTTATTAAAAAAAAGCCTCAGGAACGCGAGGCTTTAATCCAAGTCAGTAAAACTCTAATAACATTATCTCTACAACATTGCATGTTTTGGTTAAATGTGATCTTGACTGTAAGTAAAGTATTATATTTTACTGTACAATTAAAAGAACAAAAAAATACAATGGAAAGCTTCAACAATAAAGTTTGAATGAAATGAAAAATAAAATGAAATGAAAAATCTACATTTTTAAGTCACACGTAATTTCCCTACATGTTGACAGACTTGTGATAATTTGCTCTCCTAGTATGTTCTTTATATACCACCACAGTGAATTCGGTAGGGGCATCACACAGGCATGAATGTCCGGTCAGGTTCTGCAACAGTGACGCCTAACGAGACGTGTGAGGGAAATCTTCAGACAGTTTTGCTCCTCAAAGTCAGGTAGTAGACACTGCCTATTCATAAACTCTTATAGCAACATGATAACATTATTATTTAGATATTTTATATTTTGTTATTTTGTTATTTCGAATATGCAGAAAGATAAATAATGTGCAGAAAGACAAGCTAAATAAATTTTAAAAATGCTGAATATGCAGTATAACTGTAATAACAAAAAGGGAAATATAAACATATATGTTTACATTTGTGGTTGTTTTCCAACACCCAAAAAAGGGGCAAATATATATGACTTTGTACAAAAAGCTTATCATGCATATTTTGGAGTTAAATTAGGGGTGACCAGGACACAAAACACTTGCATGACATGCAAACTCCACAAAGAAAACACCCAGGGTGCTTCACCTGAGATCGAACTCAAGATGTTCTGTGCTCATCCACCGAGTCACTGCACCTCCCACTGAACTTCAGCATTTTTTTTACTTAGTTAAAACAGATTCTTACACCAGTTCTTTATTTAAATACCGTTACATCGTCCAGTAGGAGAGCATATCATTATAGTGCAGGGTGGTTTACTTTTTACTTATTTTGTACATGTGTGAGCCTGTGATTTTGTAGCCTGGTTAACACGCATTTTGGTCAACATCTTTTTGCACAGAATGTGGACGTTAAATGGTGCATACCTGTTCCATAACAACTTAGGCACTAATAACCATTGTCATTGGTGACAGAGGGCTATTAACCTAAAGGTTTCAATCTGAAATCCAGGCTCTGGCGACCTGCCACTACTGTGCCCTTGATGACCGTTCAAACACTCAGCTCAGTTGCAAGTCTGCCTGCCTTTTGTCACAATCACATTTGCAATATCTCTTGTGGTTCAAAAGGTATCAACACAAAGTTCGAAACTTTTGTTGGTCATCACAGGTAACTGAACATGGAATTGACAATTTTGATGTCTGGGGAACACAGCTGCTGTATTCACAGACTTCTACTACCAACACCCAGAAAGACAACCCAGCGCTGTTGCATCCCTCATAGTCAAATTCCAAGAAACGGGGACTGTAAACAATAAGCCATGTCAACAAAGAAACCTCAACAAAGGTTGTGGCAGCCACTTGGTGACGTGTCCTGTGACTTTTGACTCACCCTTTATATATGTTTTGAATTGGTTTACATTGATTTATGCTGAGAGGCAAAGAGATTAAAGCCTCGTTAATAAAAGTCAACACTGATTATCATCTGTTACTGAGCACCACGATGAACTTTAACGAAGAGCATCTTTGAACGGCAACAGATGCCGATATTACCTGATATTGGCTGCATAAAAAAGCATGAAATATTTAAAGCCTTTTACAAATGTACAATGTGCCTGTAAACAAAGTTATCTCTGACTGAGAAACAACATACCAAACTGGAATTGCTCGTTGTCCACCAGCCGAATAGAAGCAGGAGCACATCTCTGAAACATAAAATACACGAAACCGATCAGTACCTTGGCATTTGTGGCCCTTCTTTCTCAATTGCCTTTTACAACAAAAGCACTGAGCAGACACTGCTGAGAAATCTGAACCACTTCATCTTAATTTGCAATTAAATAAACGCATTCGAGGCAAAGTGTTTGGGCAGGAAATGTACAGATAGAGACTCACAATTCTTCTGTCTCTAATTTGTCTTTTTAAATGTTTAAATCAATAAAAGAGCGAAAAACAGGCCTATGGATCCCCAAAACGGCACACTATTTCACCGCTACGCTAAGAAGTAGATCCAAGCACGGAAAGCCCTGGGGGAAGGAAGTTTGGGGAAGGATCTCTAACTCACAGCTTAACAGCATGATCAATATCTTTGCAGTCTACTGTGCTCAGAACTAATTTATGTTCTCATAATGAGCAGAGCTAGAGCATATAGTCCTCAATGATGGTGCCATCCCCAAGTCTTAGAGGCAGCAATGCTTTCTCTATTCGCCTAACAATTCTCAAAGATAAGAATGATCATTTTTATATTAGGTTTATTTATTATAACAAAGTTTTGCAACAATCTTAATTACTCCCAACCAGCAACTCTTTTGTCACCAGGAGTAAATTGCAGTAGTAGATTACTCATTTAGCCAGTTAGATTTGGTGGAAAGTTCTGTGCAAAAGTCTTAACCACCACTGGATTAAGACCACTGTTTTAGCAATGGAATAATGACCATATATATAATTCTTTCTCTGTCTTTTTGTTAGAATACAGACAGAAAATAGAGGAACATGAACAACTTCAATTCCAATGAAGCTGGGACATTGTGTAAAACATAAACAGAATGCAAATCCTTTTCAACCCATATTCAATGAAATATACTAAAAAGACAACATATTTAATGTTCAAAAGAACGACCTTTATTGCTTTTTAATGAGTGAACATTTGCAATACACTAAATGTATCAGTTTGAACATTAAATATCTTGTCTTTGTAGTGTATTCAATTGTATATGGGTTGAAAAGGATTTGCAAATCATCGCATTCTGTTTTTATTTACGTTTTTTACACAGCGTCCCAACTTCATTGGAATTGGGGCTGGATGCAGTATGAAGAATTTGTGGGGAAAAAACAGCTTCAGTAGGCTACACTGGCAAGTATTGTGTGACGCTTATATTGTGTATGCTTGAGTAATAGCTGCATCTGGCAGCTTCATCGAGATGCTTGATCAGAAATGGTCTTTTGTAAGAGTAACACTTTTTCAGAAGGGGAATGGGGTAAAAAGGCTAAGATATGCTAACACTGACAAAGATTGGAATAAGGTTCAGTAGAAAAGTATTATGGCGTCCCAAATTCAAGTAAGAATTTTTGGGTCCAATCATCAACAATATGTTATATATGGTTATTATACAACAGCAAAAACAACAAATCTGAAGGTGGTGCAATCCTTTTGCACAATATTGTATATGAGTTTTCAAAACAAAAAGAGAAGAACACTACATTAAGGCATGTCCAAAGGACTATATTTGGCAAAATCACAGTATCCAAAGGTTTCTTGCAGCAGCTAACAGTCTTTAAATTCTTGCAGGTCCTTAACACTAATGCAAGTGTTTTGCTTTGAATACCTAAACAACTCATGCCCAATGTTTCCAAATTTGGGTATGAAAAAATGTTTAATCAAATCAAAAATTAAACATATAGTAAATCAGCTCCCTATACCTGCTTTCAGATAATAAATATTTGAAAGTAAATTTCAGAAAAGAAGATGAACATATTGATATGTGCTCATAAACACAAAGCAAACCATGGTGTAGTACACTTCCCAATATAGTTTTAAACTGTAAGATTACACAGTGTAGACACTCACCTGTTTGGCAACCTCTCGCAGGCAAGCAACACCTTGTTGAAAGTTTGGGAAGACGATGGAGCCGTATTTTTGATACTCAGGTACAGGACGGATTTTCATTGTGACCTCAGTGACCACACCCAGAGTACCTAAAGAAAACAACGGACCTAATGTCAGCATCATTAAAAAGATACACATACCTTATAGTCTACCTACATTTTTGTTCATTTCATCAGATAAAACTATTATATAGGTTCACTTTGTAGACACATCACCCGTTACAGGATCAGAATTGACTAGGCATTTCACTAATGTATCAACAACATCTATTTGCAATTATTTTTGAAGAAAATGTTAGAAATCATTTTATCTCAAAGCACAATTCAGTGCAATCCAAAATTATAGTGAACCACTTGTGTGCGTAATGGTTGGGCAAGATGAACCAAACCATCTTTTTGGAGTTTGTAGCCAGAGATCAATCAGTGATTGTGTATACATGTACAAAATAATACAATCAAAATTAATCAATGATTTTCTGCAGTTATCTGATGATTCCTGATTTGTAAATCTTAACTCGTTCTGAGAAATCCAATAAAGGGAGCTGGATTTTATGTCAGTAAGCAAATATTTATATCAACCAGCCCGCTATTTTGGAGGTCTAGCAGGTCTGCTAATCCAAAAAGACAGCTCCTCTTGGGTCATTTTTCCATTTTCCAAAGCAAGACTTGCCAATCTCAGGATTATACACCATGGAATTATACCATGGAATTAAATTCATTCGAAATTGCTACCAAATACTTTTGTGTAGGCTCTGAAACACAACATATGCTTGAGTAACTTAACTGTTTTATTAATTAATTATTCAAGTTTGAAGGTTACGTCACATCCTTCTGCGAGGTTATTGGCTGATTGCAAAAGTAGAAATCAGATTATTGCCTGAGAAACAAACACAGAGCTTCCCCATTATCTGATCACCAAAGTGCATGTATGCTCAATGGTTACAAAATCAGATTTTTAAAAAATAATTTTGTTCTAAAAATGTATACTTTATGAAATCGTGGGTAATATTTTCCTGTTTACTTTGCATATAGATCATGTTTGTGCAAGAGATTAATAGTGATGTGAGGGGTTTTATTTGCATACCTGATCACTCTATGGAGTTAGTAACTGGAATTATTTGAAATTACCATAAGTAGTCATGTTTATGAACATATTTATTAAGGCTATAGACACATCAGATCATCATCATCATCAGTGTAGTCAGTAATAAATAAGAAACTACACTAACTGCTCACTAAAATCTGGAGATATTTCAAAATGAATATGAAGTGATTAAAAAGAGAAGCATTTTATTTTATTTCATTAAACAAGATCATCAGAAAAGCAAAGGCTAAAGAAATTGGTTTGAAAAATGGGATGGAAATTTAGTTTTGGTGATTGAGTGGAAAGTGATATATTAATGGGGGTGAACAAGCATGTCAAACTGGACTGAGTGTAACACATTGACTGTTCAGTAGGGTGTATGGTCACCCAAGACTGCCAAACACACTGACAGTGATGGGGCATAGACAGGATCAGACTGTTCAGCAGATCTTGGGGGATCCTCTTTATATTCACTTTGAAATATCCTCTCATTTTGGTTAGCAATGTGCTACTAGAGTATGCCATCATACAAGTCCCCCCTACCATTTAGAAACAACCTACACATTTATAAACAACCTATCCTTGTCGGAGTCATGGGGGTATGTGAGGGTGTCTGGAGCTTATACTGAAATTCAAGCAAGCATGCAGTACAAATGCAGCACCAATTGGCTTTCCCTCTCTCAGTATTGGCCAGCTGGGCTGTGTGACATGCCTCAAATGAAATACACACTGCAAGGACTAACCCCCCCCCATTGTTCTACACTTAATGTCCCATAAAGACCAAGTGAAAACAACATTTTTGATATATTGAGAAGAAAAAACTAAAATAAAAAAAAGTACAGCTTATTTCAGGTCTCCCTAGAAACGTCTCGCCACACAAGGACATTTACAAAGTTGTCCCTAAGCTACTCCTGTCTTGTCTTTGCTGTCTGCTTAGAACTTATGGCAAATGAAAAGCTAGCGCCTTCACAGCATAATTCTGCCACCTTCATGCTTCACTGTAGGGATGGTATTGGACAGGTGATGAGCAAAGCCTGGTTTCCTCCAGACATGATGCTTAGAATTGAGACCAGATAAGCGTGTTTCTGAGTCTGAGAGTCCTTGGGTCCTTTTATTGCAAACTCCATTTGAGCATTCATTTGTAATTTACTGAGGAGAGACTTCTGTCTGGCCACTCTGCCATAAACCCCAGACTGGTGAAGTGGTGCAGTGATGGTTGACCCTTTAGAAAGAGTTCTAGCTGTTTTGTTCAAACTTCTTCAATTTAAGAATTGCAGAGGCCATTGTGCTCTTGGGAGCTTTCAGTGCAGCAGAATTTGTGTAGTCTTTTCCAGATCTGTGTCTCGGCGCAATCCTGTCTCTGAGCTCTACAGATGTGAGCTCTTCTCTCATTATGGTTGTATATTTGCTCTGATATGCATTCTTATATCTGAGACCTTACATAGACAGGTATGTGTCTTTACAAACCATGTCCTACCAACTGAACTTACTACAGGAAGACTTCAATCAAGGTGTAGCGCCAACATGAGCTCATTTAATTAGTTAAATTTAACGACATAGCAAAGGTCTTAATTCTTGTGTCCATGTCACTCTCAGTAGGGGTTACCGAGTGCAGACAGATTTTTTTTTTATACTTTGTATTTTTATTTTAACAAAATGCGGAAAAGCTAAAAGGGTCTACAAACTTTCTGAAAATCTTGTCTATATAGCCATAGATAATTAACTACGTACCAGAAAAGTCCACAACTAAGAAAAATAAGAAATTAATATGCAAAATCTTTTATTTATATGCTATCAATACAATCAAGATTTTCAATACACAAATTACGCTATTTTACCTAGTCACCAAACCCTCTTGTTTCTGTAAACCCTGCAGTAAGTTCACTAAGACAATACGACAACATTAACAG
>JAUZST010008327.1:0-13624 GCA_034779995.1 Parotocinclus haroldoi
AGAGTGAGAGAGGGAGTGAGAGAGGGTGAGAGAGATAGGGTGAGAGAGAGAGGGTGAGAGAGAGAGAGAGAGAGAGAGAGAGAGAGAGAGAGAGAGAGAGAGAGAGGGTGTGAGGGAGAGAAAGGGGGTGAGGGTGCGCGTGAGAGAGAGGGTGAGAGAGAGAGGGGCTAAACATGCACTTGTACTGTGTATTCTGCTTTGTCCTGTATCCACCCAGTTGCTGTATCCAGTGGTCTCTGTGCTGTGAGCTGTCATGTAGGATCTGAGTTTGGTGAATCCTGTCTTCAAGAAGACCTTTTAGCTGCTTTCCTGTATTGTTCTGTATATTCAGAGCGCTTACTGCTCATTGTCAGTAACAATTTATCAGCTGCCATTAGCCAACATTCAAGATTGTTGAGGGAGCTTTGCTTGCTTGCAGGTTGGTTTAATTTTGTGAAATTTCTGTCATGTTGAAGCCTTGGAGATTTGAATTAAAACAGGCTTTGGCTGCCATAAATGCCAAGTGCACAGGATTTGTCAGTTTAGTTCTAGTGTAAGTGGACAGGGTTGGTTATCGTCTGTGTTTTTCTCGTTTTTTGGTTATCGATTCCTGAATGATGAAAGACAAATCAGATTTATTTCTATAGCGTTCTTTACAATGGATCTTTGTCTCAAAGCAACTTTACTATATTATCTTATAAGGCCAATCCCAATTTGAGCAAACGTGGTGACAGTGGCAAGGAAACTCCCTAGTAGTAATAAAATAAAAGTAATTTTCCAAACGTTTGGGTATTAAGAATATCTATCCTTCCATTATCTTCCGCTTAATCCACACGGTGTCTCGGACCAGCCGATCACGCACACAGTCCACAGACATAAATGAACCTTTATTGGGAACCTTCATGAGGAAACCAGAATAAAACAACACGGACACAGGAAGGACCCCGGTCACTTCACCCTGGGATTGAACCCGGGACCATCTTGCTGTGAGGCAGCGTTGCTACCCACCGAACCACCGTGCCGCCCTTAAGAATAGCGAATGGTTTTTATTAAAACTTCATAAAGTAATCATTTTGACTTTAAGCATTTTCTTTCCTTTTTAAACCTATTAAATGTTGAGGCTTAATAGACTAAATAAAAAACCTCCCTTGGCTACAGATGGTGTTACGTTACGCGTCTTTAAGCAAGCAAAGGGAACACCTGTCAAGGCATGTGGTAAAGGGAAATAAAGTTTTAGTTACAAATATGAAAATAGATTGAATAAAGCTATGATATATGATTTATGATAGGAATTCTTACCTTTCGGATCACATTTGTCATTTCAAAAGTATAGTGTACTTACCAGTAGTAACCAAGGTTTGGTTTTCCAGTGGCACTGTATTAGGACACATGCCTTAGATTTTGCGTTTGGGAAACACAGTGACTTGAACATCGCACACTGCTGAAGCTCAGTGTCCTGCTGGAACGTTGGATGCTTTGCCACCTTCTTTACAACAAATCGGTTTTCCACACGCATTGCATTTCAGCAGGGTTCAAGAAAACCTACGTGATAACTTTGGTTATTGTATGATTGGACCCGTCCTGACAGATCAGTACTGCCTCTCAGGTCGTGTGTTTGAAGTGTCAGTCGCATCAGGAACCGAAATCAAAATGCTGTTTTTCCAAGTGGGTACCTGGTTCTTGGATTTTTGGATCCAGTTCGATACTCGACTCTAGGAGTGGGTGTTGAATACCAATCTAGGGTTGGGACCCAAAGAGGAAAAAAACGTATGAAGAAATGCATTTCTTGGATGAATCCACACTACCATAACCAGCGTGCCAAATCCATGTTGAAGGCGAGCAATCTGTGTCAGAACGGGCTTCAGAATCCCCTCTATACTGTTAATATGGCTCACACAGGACCTGAAGCTAAGTGCCAGGACATGGCAGCATTTAGCATTTAAAACAACTCAAACGATGCTCAAGGCATGTTTTTAAGTAGTTTTAAACGAGCACGAACCCCGGACATGAAATATGAAGCACAGAACGAACGCTCCCACATATAACCCTAAACACGCACAGAGGAGACGCGGGACATGCCTATGCACAGAGGAACAACAACACAATAAGTCATACAGCATTCATTCATTGAGCATGGGTTCTAATGGTGGGATTTTTATTTATTGTATATCATAAACAAAAGATTGATAAAGGGTAAAATGAGAGACCTGATCACATTGAGATTTGCTTTATACTTTACTTTTTCTTCATCCCTGTTTAACATTGGGGATATGTTGTGACAAATCCTGAGGTGGACTTGTATCAATGAATTTAATAAATAACGTGTAAATACAGTATCTACAACAAAAGCACACCCATTACTCACATTTCTGTAACGATTGTATCATTTCTTTGTTCTAAATGCTGTAGATATGTCACATTTGATGCAGTTTAAAATAGTCCGTCTACAGCTTGGATTACAGTTTAAGGGAGCACTAGAAGCGAGGTGGGGCGGGGGGTGGGTTATGGTTAGGGGGTAATGCCACATTTTATGTGGCTTTATATGTGATGCTCTAACACAGTACATTTTAATAACCCAGCTTAAAAAGTTGCTTAACTAAGTGTCTTTAATCAAATCCTGCTTTTCTCTTGCAGTCAGCAGCCTGCCGCTGGGGTAGCCTACACCCATCCAACCACAGTGGCCAGCTACACTGTCCACCAGGCACCGGTGGCGGCTCACACTGTGGCCGCAGCCTATGCTCCCACAGCAGCCACTGTCGCCGTAGCCAGGCCAGCACCGGTTGCGGTTGCAGCCACGGCGGCTGCTTATGGAGGTTACCAGCCTACTCACGCAACCACAGACTACAGCTATGCCCAGCGCCAGCCTGAAGTACCGCCGCCACCTCCTCCTGTTACCTCACAGAACTACCAGGTGAACAAGAAAATAAAAGGGGTTTTTCTTTTTTTTTTTTTTTTTTTTTTTTTTTAAACAGTTTTCTGTGTGTGTGTGCTCTTGTGTATAGATACTTGTGGCTGATGTGGAAATATCTAATTTAGTCTCTAGGATTGGGTAATGCTCTACTCTTGAGCTTAACTGACTTTTCCTTGTGGTTCTTATTATTGCAGGATTCCTATTCTTACGTAAGATCCTCTGCCCCAGCTGTAGCTTACGACAGTAAACAGTACTACCAGCAACCGGTGGCTACAGCGGCAGTAGCGGCAGCAGCTGCCCAACCACAACCCACTGTGGCCGAGACATACTATCAAACAGGTAGCACATTCGTAGCTAAAAGGACAGTAATTAAAGTACTGCTTGGTTGTTTGATTTATTGCCTTAATTACGACTAATACGTTTTATTTTTAATGACTGACAGAGTTCTGTTTTGAACTGCAAACGTATTCAAAACTGGCATATTTCTGTGATGAAAGAAATAAAAGGAAATATACAGAAGAATTATTCATAGAAAATGTCAACCAATTAAAATCCATTGTTATTAGGACGGGGTTGTTTTTTTTTTTTGTAGGATTGGCATTAGCATTTCTTTCCATTTTCTCAATTTTTTTTTTTTTCTGTTGTCACGATTGGAAACCTTGTGATTGACAAATAACGTTAAGAGTGTAAAAGTATTAACAGGATATAAAAAAGACCAAACAATGAGCAAGAATTTCTGGGATAATGGTTTTGAATGTATTGTTCAGCCCTAGTGTAGACCTACAGCACTATGTGAGCATTCCTAGGGTGAACTCCCTTAATGTTTAAGGAAGGAACCCTGAGGGCCAAGACTCAAAAAAGACTCAACCTTCTTGAGCAGTCTAGATTTTATAAGTGCAAATGAATTAAGTAATTAAGTTTATAGTAATAGTTTATTGCACAGACTTCTAACATGTTAAAAATAAATATATAGAGCTTTAAATTCAAGTCAAATCAATTAGTATAAAAATAGAGAATACAAATAAAATGTGTGTGCGTGTATTTTATGGGCATGTTTTTGAAACTAATGCTTAAAAAAAAAGCATTTGATTTTAAAAACATTAGAAAGACGTACAAGAAAATATATATTCTATAATGCTACCGAGATAGAAAAACAACTTTTAACTAGTGTAAATGCCCTGTATAAAAGGCTGAAAGCGCTGGACTATCTGAATGTTCCCAGACCTTGAAAGTGCAGATCCTGTAATTTCCCAGCGCTTGCAGTGCCTCTTGCTTGGATACCATCTGGAGAACAAAGGACATTTTTGAAGCTGTTCAAACACGAACAGTGACGAGAGCATTTGTAACATGCCAAAGCATAATTAGCGGACTGTGGAACAGTAAGAAGACGACTAGTGGGCAGGGTCGCCTATCTGCCCGCAACTGCTTGACATGACTGCTGCGACCTTGTTGGCAAGAAGGAGCCAAATGCGTCAGGAGACAGAACAATCTGATCCTGTCCATGCTTGGGTGACCCTACTGAACAGTCAATGTGGGGCACACTCATCCAGTTGATGCTTCTGTTCACCCCATCTGTCACTTCCTAATCAGTCGCCATAATTGACTTGGTATCTCATTTGCGTAATCAAACGACTTGCTTTTCTAATCATCTTGTTTAATGAAGTAAAATCAAATGCCTTATTTTAATAGGTTCATATTCATATCTCCTGAGCTGTGAGCAGCGTGTGTGTGTATATGTAATGTATCTATATTGCAGCCTGGCTTGTGGAATGTCGAATTCATGCCTGACGTCCAACAAACCTGTGGCCTCTGAGATGGTAGAAAGTTGAAGATTCATATTACTCTTCTGTCTTTTTCTCCTACCAGCCCCTAAAACGGGATACAGTCAAGGTGCCACACCATACACACAGACGCAGCAGACGCGTCAGGTTACAGCCATTAAGCCAGCCGCACCAAGCCCAGCCACCTCCACCTTCTCCATCTACCCAGTATCCTCTGCAGTGCAGCCAGTTGCTGCTGTGGCAGCCGCGGCTGCCTCCGTGGTACCGTCTTATTCTCAGAGCCCCACTTACAGCACCAATGCCGTTACATATTCTGGTAAGATAGTCAGCTTCATAATTACCTTCAGCCTGTACTTGTATTCGGATTTAAATTTGCACAGCAGATTGTTCGAGTCTCTCAAACGCTTGTTTGTTTTCGTTCCCAGGCACGTCGTATTCCGGCTACGAGGCTGCGGTGTACTCTGCCGCGTCCTCCTACTATCAACAGCAGCAGCAGCAGAAGCAAGCAGTCGCTGCAGCGGCCGCCACTGCAGCCTGGACAGGAAGCACTTTCACCAAGAAAACGCCCTTCCAGAGCAAAACTCTCAAACCCAAGCAGCCACCGAAACCGCCACAAATACACTACTGTGACGTTTGCAAAATCAGCTGCGCCGGGCCACAGGTAGGTCTTGCTTTCGGATGTGGGCTTTCACCCCTTTGCTCCCCCACAGACGTCGTCCGTTATGGCAGCAAGTCTAAAGCTTAGGCGTACCGAGCTGTACTAGTCTTCCAGCTCAGTTTCTCCCAATTTCATTCGAAAGTTTTACCAAAGTGTCTATTATTTTATATGCAACTGTAATGGGGGGACCGCGGTAGCATGGCGGTTAGAGTACTGGACTCCATGGTCCAGGCTTCAAATCCCACCGATGCTTATATTTGTGATATGACAGATTGGAGGGTAATTTGCTAAATATCAGGGTACATGGATTTAAATTACCACTATATTCAGTAATATTGTTGATCACCCCAGAGCTTCAATATAAGTTACTGTCCCAGAAGACCATGTATTTTGATGAAACTTGCTCAACAGATAAGGGATTCCCAAGCATTATAAATGATAGTGCATAGAATTTGTGTTCTACTCCTTTCATGGATGTGTCTTTACTGCTAAAGAAAGATGGCAGCAAATGCTGGCTGGTTTATGGCTCTGCGGAGTCAGCAGAATTCCCTTTAGCTTTGTCAAATTCCACACACACTGAGGTGATACTGTTTTGTGTCTCATGTCTTGTTGTTCTGAATGTTTTCTACCTCCGCCGTTTACCTTCGCAGAACGCAAACATCATTATTGTACCGAGCTATACCGCACAAAAAATGTCGAAATTTCTTAATGGGATAATTTCAAACTATCCCCTAATTTGTGAGCAGAACAGAACACCGAAAACATGGCCGTAACACCGTATTATTGCATCCTCACTAATGCTGTTATATAGGAAGAGACACTCTAGTGCACTTTGGAGCAGAACTGAAATCTATACAGCAAAATCAGCCTTACACAAAACATCAATCAACTATGTACGTACAACAAAAATAAAACCTAAAATCCCTCCCAAACAAACAAAGATAAATAAAAGAAAGAATAATAATAATGATGATAAATAAAGGAAAAAGGATAAATTACCAAATAAATAAAAATGTATTTCATTGATGAATGACTAAAATAATAATAATAATAATAATAATAATAATAATAATAAATTGGTGAATGTTACATACAGAATATTAATTAATTAAGATGTAGTATTGTAGTTCTCCACAGGAAACAGCGATTGGGACTGAAAACATGTTATGCAAGGTGACCAGCACCTATAAAAATTCTCTGCAGAAACCCCATAAAACTGAACAACCTTCTCGAGGCGCAAAAAGGGCATGATGTCTTTCAACCATAGGCAATGCAGAGAAGGGGGGCGGGGGGAGACCTAACTTAAGTAAAATTCTACTTCTCGCTAGCAGTAGGGTAAAGGCTATGGCATTTAAATCACTTGCGCTCCACTGGGTCATCCCCGAAGTAACACCAGTATGGGAGCCTGATCTAATTGCTTGCCATAGACAATGGAAATAGTGGAGTACAAAATCCCAAAACCTTTTTAACTTGCGACATGACCAAAAGGTGTGACATAGTGTTGCTGGGTCAACGTCGCAACGGGGACATAACTATTTTAACAGTTTTCACCGTTGAATAGCTTTGTCCTTTGCCTGCACTTTTAGACTTACAAAGAGCATCTTGAAGGGCAGAAACATAAGAAGAAAGAAGCGGCCCTGAAGGTCTCTCAAAACAGTACCAGCAGCAGCGGGGGCAGCAGCGCAGCACGCAGTACGCAAAACCAACTACGGTGTGAGCTCTGTGACGTCGCTTGCACGGGAGCGGACGCCTACGCTGCGCATATCCGCGGTGCTAAACACCAGAAGGTAATCAGAATGGAGGTGAATTCATGTGAGGGAGAGGGGCGATGTTGCGTTTCAAAATTTTGGACAATGACCAAGAAGAGGAGTAACTTTCCTATTTTTTTTCTTTAGCATGATAATTAACTTGATTTTATCCATCAACATAATGATTACATGGGTGTTTGTATAGGGAGATCTGTTCTGCTGGCCATGTATTAAATGCTGCCTTTAACTTTGTTCTCATCCTGGAGAAAGACTGTTGGTTGTTTCAGGTTCAATTGAGCGCTAGGCAGTACTGTATAAAATAACAGTAAGCAACAATGGCCTTATGAATAATTGCTAATTAAATTTAAGCTTTAGGTTACTCTTCAAATTAGCGAGTCACTGAGGGTGCAAGTGAAGGTTAGATACTATTATAAATGAAAACCAGCCCCGTTTCTGAAATGTTCAGTACCAGCAGCAGTTCAGTACTGGGAATTCAATACCAACACTAAAGTGACAGCTCTTGAACTGTGAACATAATCAAGAGGTGAAATGTTCATTAACAAATTTTATTCAATATCAGAAGTCTTCACTCTAAATCAATAATTGAAATCAGATGTTGGGTTTCAAAAAGAGCTCAGAACGTGCATTAAGTAAGAGTTTATCATGAATATCATCACTGCTGTGCTTTTAGAGCTGTGTGTCTGTGTCTGTGTCTGTGTCTGTGTCTGTGTCTGTGTCTGTGTCTGTGTCTGTGTCTGTGTCTGTGTGTCTGTGTGTCTGTGTGTCTGTGTGTCTGTGTGTGTGTGTGTGTGTGTGTGTGTGTGCGTAGGCATTTTTCTGTGGTCGTAGCGATTACTTTAAGGCTTTGGTGGAAGATCATTTCAGCGAGGGTGAGACCCTGCAATCTCTTCCAGGAGTTCCTGTGATCACCCTGCACGATGTTTCTCATGAGCTCTTTACCAAAATCCTCTACTACATCTACAGCGATAACACTCAGGTACACACACACACACACACATACGGAGTTCAAATTGTGCCATGCTTTTAGACACAGGTACAACAATGCTGGAGTTAAACATTCATGAGAGCTGATATATAATATTTTGCTCTGAAATGGGAAAACCATTTGGACTCACATTTATGTTGTATTGATGGACTGTGTCAAAATATCCTAGTGTCCACTCCTTTTTCTCTTGCTTTTTCACTAATCAGTTTACATTGTGCCATGTGTTTACACCGATACAGTGATGCTGCAGTTAGACAGCATTAGACTGAAATGGGAAAAGGCACAAAAAAATAAAATGACACACTTAACTTTCCAACCCTTTCATGTGTTGTAGTGATGGGCTGTGTCCAAAACTGTCTGACATTTGAGTATCACGTTTATCTTTCCAAACTTGCTCATTTTCATATGCTGTTGTGAATTGCGTTACGTACACTGGGGAAATAAGTATTTTATACACTGCCGATTTTTGCACGTTTTCCCGCCTACAAAGAATGGAGAGGTCTGGAATTTATAGCGACAGCCTCGGAACCTGAAAGATCTGGAGAAGATCTGTATGGAGGAGTGAGGTTTACCAAATGTTACCCAATAGGTTCTGTTTTTCTATTGTATCAAATACTTCCTTTCATGCAGTAAAATGCAAATGAATTATTTAAAAACCATACAATGTAATTTTCTGGATTTTTTAGGTTCTATCTCTCACAGTTTAAGTGTACTTACGTTAAATGTTATAGATCTTTCTATTTTAGGTAGGCGGAAAAAATCGGCTGTGTATCAAATACTTATTTATCCTCACTGTATCCGGTAGCAATGCAACCTCAGCCTTTAAACCCACATCTGAATCCTTACAACTTTAATCAGTCGTAATTCTTCGTGTGCGTGTCTCTGCGTATGTTGCAGCTGTCCCACGATAGCGTGTACGAGGTGCTGTGCTTGGCAGACATGTACCTGCTGCCAGGTCTAAAGCGGCTGTGTGGTCGCACTCTGGCTGCGTTGCTCAGTGAGGAAAACGTCTTGCACATGTGGAAGACGGCTAAACTGTTCAGCCTGTCACGCCTCGAAGACCAGTGCACCGAGTACATGGCCAAGATCATCGAGAGGGTACAATACAAACCTGTTAGTGGGTGTGGGTCACTATATATGCACACACTAGATGGACAAAAGTATTGGGACACCTACACATAACATCTCCAAGAGCTTCTATGGTATTCCATTCTGAATCCATAGGCATTCATATGGAGTCTAGCATAGTGCACAACAACTTGAGTGGAGCTTTCTTAAATGTCATTTCCCAATACCCACAGAGGGTAGTAACTCTCTCCCTCCTTCTGTGAACTATTGTCTTAGATGCTAAAGCTTTAATTTTATTTTTATCTTTTATTATGCTCCTTTTTAATACAGTATTACATTTTCTTGAAATTATTAGTCTGTTATTATACACACTGCTTGCGTATTTCAAAATGAAATGTCCCCTCATGAAATCTCCCCTATGTTTTGTGAGCAGTGTATTTTATTTTTAAATTTATATTTTTTAAAGCTGGTAGATTAGATCCTTTTTTGATTCTTAGCCCTCTCAAGTTTTGTTCCTTATAATGTTTAGGGACATTGTGCTCAGTTTGGATTTGGTCTTGAATATGATGAGGTAAATGTAAAGCTCCATTATAAAGATCACCATAGAAATACTTCTGACTTTGACCTGCCAAAGATGCAAACCTCCCCACAATGAAACAATCTGAAAGACCTTTATGAAAAGACTTTTCTCACCTGAGCAGATACTGAATGTTGCTGATTTTGTCTCGGTCTGTAATAAATGATTTATTTCCCTTTGCTCCAATGGACTTAATATAATATAGAGTATGCCATAAATAGCTAAAATATGTGCTGATTTGGAAACAAATCCCCCAAAACAATCCAAAACCTCCACATGTTAATGTGGCACTGTGATGTCCTAGCAGTTAAGGTACTGGGCTGTGGACCAGAATATCCAGGGTTCAAATCCCACTTCTGCCACTGTTGGGACCAAGGCCCTTAACTCACCGCTTGGGCTGTAAGATTGTATCAGATGTAAGTCGCTCTGATTAAGAGCATATGCTAACTTACATAAATATAAATGTGTTTAATAGAGTTGTTTAATGACAGAGCTATGCTACATAACACTGTGTTACGTAGAAACTATTGTATTATTGCCTATCTTTTGTTTTGACTCTGAAATGAACAGGATAAGAATTGTCTTTCTTGATATTGAAGCTTTGTGGACCCTTCAAACCTGAAGCTTTACTTTCTCTCCATGTCTAAGCTCTTGGACAGGGCGGATTTCGCCGAATTGATCCAAGAAGACGCTGAGAACGTGGCAGCTCGCCAGGAGACGGACTCCATCCCTCTGGTAGACGACATACGCTACCACATCAGCAGCAACGTTCAGACCTACAGCGCCATTGAGGAAGCCGACCAAAAACTGCAGGCCCTGGAGGTCCTGCTGAGCCACATCGGTCTGGACTGTTAGAGAGAGAACGTGGGGACGAGTGCGAGAAGTAGGAGCGAGAGGTGGAGGTGACGATGGGGTAACCAAAAAGGAATGGCACTTCAAGTAAAAACTTCTTTTTAAATAGCAGGCTGCTTGATATTTAACATTATTTAATATATTACAAAGCACATAAGCACACACACACACACGTACATAATAGTGCTGTATTTGATGAGTACGTCCTGGTTTTATGTTAGATTTGATTTTGTGCTTAAATCCTGAACTGTTAGCTTTGTGTTGTTCTATAGGAATGTAGGCTTAAAAGACCTTTGAGTTCATCTTCATGGTTAGCAGTCTAATACTAAATTTATACACAGTGCAGAAATATAGTCCATCGCAATGCCCTTCTTCTCTCCAGTTTTGGCTTATTTAGTTCAACATTTTTCTGGCATGATTCCACTCCACCATCAGCCTACCGATGGAGGAAAGCTGCAGGCTGACAAGTGCACATAGTTTGCTTCAGCTTCGCTGGGCCTTGATCAGTCCCCAGCCCATTATGTCTGTGTGTCACCCAGCCATGCCGGCTGCACCCCATAGGGGTGGGCTAGCGTCATACACCACCAGAAAGCACCACCGAGAATTCAGCTACCACTTGAGCGACCCAGAATAGGATTGATGTATGAATTTAGGAGCTGAAATGCCATTGGTTAGTTACAGACGTCTTGACTGGTCTGTACATGTAACCGTTTTGGGTTGATCTGAGATTGATCTGAGGAGGATTAATTTATTGGATATGGGCAAAATACATATTTTCCTAATCATCTAGTAAACCGGTTTTTGAATGACCACATGAGATGCCTGCCCTAAGAAAACAATGTTTAATTTATATAGAATGCATGTAAATTATATATAATATGTATATGTAACCCACATTAATGAATAATGAATAATAATTATTAGTTTGTGCCTTTGAAAATGGTCTTACGACTTAATGGATTTAAGTTAGTCCTAGTCCTAGACAAAAGAAGACCCAGGCTTAAATCGGTTCCACAGGGTATATAACAGAATAAATTACATTATGAACTCTCTTTCTTTCTTACTTTTATGAATGCTGTGTTTAATTCCAGGGTTGCCAGATCCCGTGAGAAAAACAAGCCTGAAAGAAGCGAATTCTGTTAGACTGAGTGATTGACATAAGCATAGTGAGTGAGCCTACAAATTGTTACAACAACGATTAAGATACTATTGTAGATTCACCTTTCCTCCCTCAGATATGCCCAGTTGTGTCTGTTCTAGGCCGGATGCACAGACGAAACTGCCTATTGATTCTGCCTATTGTTCTCAGTTGACTAACCCCTTTTTTTCTACAAGCACTTGATCCCGTCAAGTCATGAGGGCACTCGGGATTTACCTAGCACCCGCAAGGGTGTTGCAGCATCCAAACCTTTTCCCCTCTGACACAGCTGTTTGTACTCATGTGATTGCCAGGCTTGGCAGGAATACATTGCCATGGCCACCATATTAGTTGTCTGGTGAATGGCTGCTGTACACGGGTGTAATGATACACTGTGACACGATACACTGCGATGCAAAAATGGGATGTTGTGCATGGTCCAGATATATTGGATTATTTGAACTTGAAATAAGAATCAATGTATTGTTTTGCATTGTTGCACGTGACAAAAGTAATGTCTTTTGTCAAATTTAAAATTGATAATTGTGTGCAAATCAACCCTTGAATTCGAGTGTAGCACTGTATGCTGTTTGACATACAATATGAGGCATATAACAGGCATTGTAATAATACTTCTTAATCAGATTTGTTTGTTTTGTTTATTTTGCTTTTTTAACATAGCTATCAGCGTCAGCATAACACAAGGTTATATTCATACACAAGTTCATCTCATATATATATACATTATATATATATATATACACACACACACACACGCGCTTACACACAAGTCACACAGAACATGCAGACTCCACACAGAAAGGACCCAGCCCGCTCCATTCTGGGATAGGATGGGATACCCACCGAGCCACCTGCTGCCCCCTTAATCAGATTAATGCTTTCACCAGAATGTTAGATGTAAAACTGCAGTGTGCATATTGTTCTATTTCGAACTTGCTCTCAGTGTAAGGTTTCACCCACTTTTCCACATGAGAGTCCCAGTGGCAACCGGCTGAGCAGGTAGGCACAGACTTCTCTGTCTTCCGGCCATAGTTTCTAGCTCCTCGTATCTCAACTAGTCTTAATCGAGGGTTACATGAAAATGGAACACATAATGCTTGTTAGTAGTCTTATTAGGCCACATTTCAGTCCTGTCGAAGCTCTGCATGCTCGATCCTTGAGCTTGCTGGTGGTGTTACAGTTTTGCGTTGTGAGCAGCAGACAACAAAATCCTTGAAAACATCTTGTATTTGATTTATTATGCTCTGAAATGTTGCGTAACCTAGTCTTGCGTGCATGATTTTTTATCTGAGTCTGGTGCTATGTTTGTTTTGTGGTTTAGATTTAGATTTTAACATTGTTTCAGTTACATTCTGTCGCAGTCTTTTAACAAGGCCCATTCTGAATGTACTTGATCAGCCGAGCCGTTTTTCACCTGACATTTCACCACTGAGATTAATGTCGCTTTAATTTAAAGCCAGACTGTATGATGTCTGATTAAAGCTCACAGTGCGTTTAGTGACTTTGTATTAAGAGCATCTAAAAAAGTTTATTGGTCTGTAGAGATGTCGCTCATGGCACTTCTATTTTTGCACTTTATGGCATGAAATCTCTTTTGCTATGTATCAGCAGTGTGGGTGTGTATAGAACAGAAAATATAGAAGCAAATAAATAATTGTTATAAAAAGTTCAGTGTGTTGTTTTTGGAAGAAATCAAATATTACAGCGTCAACACAAAATAGTGGATGCAAATAACTGAAATACCACCCAAAGATGTCCTATTAATAGGTCTGAAACAGTCTTAAAAAACCACCACAAAGAATGTTGGGGTACAACAGTGTGTAATGGGCCCGTTTTTCCTTAAGGGGGCGACATTCGCAAACTAAATATTGCTGCCGCGGTCTTA
>JAUZST010008328.1:0-13624 GCA_034779995.1 Parotocinclus haroldoi
ACACACACACACACACACACACACACACACACACACACACACACACACACACACACACACACACACACACAGTCAATTTAGAGTAATTAACCTAACATGCATGTCTTTGGACTGTGGGAAGAAACCGGAGTACCCGGAGTAAACCCACGCAGACACGGGGAGGACATGGAGACTCAAGTACCCATGTAGCTACACCCTGGGCTTGAACCCAAGACCTTCTTTCTGTAAGGCAGCAATGTTATCCACTGAGCCACCGTGATGCCCCTAGAACTACATGAACGTGTCAAATGTTAAATAGTTCGTCTAAGCAAAGCGAGGCTTTTCTGTGTCAAAATGAGGGTAACCTGAAGGTTTTAAGCCTGGATCATTTATCCATGCCCTGATCAGGAAAGCTGAAAGTGATCACAACTGCAAAACAATACAAGAGGTCACTGAACGCCTCACAGACAGAAACTGCTATACAAAACTTTACATAACGAATCTAAAAAGCGTTTAACACTGATAGACAGAAAAGTTCTAAACAGACTCACAAAGCATTGCAACATATAAACAGCTGGTCACCAAAACAGTTAATTAACGCTGTGGATCAACGAGCAGAGGCAGGAGCTATAGTTTAAAAGAACAAGTAATTTGTGTGTGTGTGTCTAAGTGACTACCTTACTGGTTGTGTGTTCGGTGCTCGTTAGCTCAGGTTTAGACTAGAGATGGTTGATGTGTTTTACACACTTTTGTCCAAACAGATATAAATCACTTGTTGAAGCCCTCATCTGGCTTAATTCCATGGCTTCCATGGAACAAAAGTGCGAATTTCATCAGGCCATCATTTTAAGTGTTACTGCCTTCCTCTACACAGGCTCATAGTGCATTTCTGTATTTTCTATAATTATTGTGAATTTCCATTAATTAAAAATGACAGGGCATTTGGGATGATGTGTAAATGGTAACATTCCACTCGTGTGTTTTCAGCATTACCTCTGATGCATGAAGATAACGAGTTAACATTTCCTGTAAATATAGCCTTTATATTACAGCAGAATAAAAACTATGACTGGTACTAATAATATGACTGGTAATGATTGATTAACGCCCATTCTGTGAGAAAGGGTCGACATGTAACAACCACAGAAATGTGGTTACTCGTATTACTTGATAGTCCAGTCATATTTTTTATATGGAACATTGTCTAAAGCAGCTTTACAACATTGTTATCTTAAAATGCCAATCCCAAATTAAGCAAGCTTAGTATGGATGGGCAGCATATCTGACAGGATTTGTGCTCTTATGAAGGCAACCAAGTATTCCTTAGAAGAATATACCCATAGTGTGTTGAGATTTCAGACTTTCTCTGAATTTATTACCTCTTCCTCTGCTCCAGTTCCCAGTCAAGACGAGCAAGTGTGAGCTGGTGAGAATCATCTCTAGTGAGATGGGGACGGGAGATTTCAGGAGGAGCTTCTTGGAAAAACTCATCCACACTGACCAAATTGATCTCTTCGTGCTGGGATCTGCGTTATTTAAACCATGATGATTATTAAAGGCACAAAACATCATTATTACTGTTTTACTAACACCAACTTGAGATAGGAGCAATCACGTAACATTTAATGCGTATATATTAACTGCCAAAATGTTAAAACATTTAACATAATACTCCACAAATTCAATGGCCTTCCCACTTACTTGAACTCAAGGCATTTGCCAATTTCTTTCTGAAGGTGCATGACTTCATACAGCAGATTTTGAAGTTGTAGGTGCAAAACATCCACTTTTTGCTTGGCCTAAAAAAAATCCTTGTAAGCATATTAAGAAGATAAATGAAAATGCACAGCGCTTTCTTTGTGCTTACGTCATGCGTTTGATCCCGTGCTTTCTTAATTCTCATATGTGAAAGACGATTTAGCTTCTTCAGTGCAATGAAGTGAACACAGCTTTGCCTGCGTCTTATCTCAACCTCTACACTCTGGACACAGAAAGCAGTATAAGTATCAATATGACTATACTTTTTTTTTAAGGTAGCTGGATTAAAAGACCTTACCCCTTCTTTAGCGCCGTTAGCTTTCAGCTCTTGGATTTCACCCATTAGTTTAGCCAAAGCTTCACAGGTGTTTTTATATAGGTTATAATCCTGTTCAGGGTCTCTCCCCTCCAATTCCACTCCTTCGTTGTAGGTACGGATATCCTAATGGGCAGTCAGAAATGAGCAGTGTATCCCCTCAGACCCGACATACAATCATCGAAACGGTCATCATTAGATTTAACTGATCATACCAACTGATCTATTCTTTTGTGATACAGGTAATTACTCACTTCTTCCCTTATCTATGTATACTAATGTTCTGTAAGATTGGGTTTTTAATTTACCTAGGTCATTCTGAAATCAGTAGGTATCTGTGTAGGAGACTGGACTTGTGTTCTTGAAAAAATTCCTACCAATTATCCATAAGGCTTCTGTCACTTGACTTCTGTAGTTTAACAGAGCTTGTACTTACTTTCACATAATATAGGGTTTCATTGTAGATATACAAAAACAAACTGCAACCAGTTTAACTACATTTATCCTAGCTGAGTATGTGACAGGGTCCAGAACCTGTGCTGGAATTCACAGGAAGGCAAGCATGTACCCTAAATGAAGCACCAGTCCTTCTGATGGTTAGGTTGGGGACTCTAAGCTGCCTGTCTGGACTCCTCTCAGACAGACATGGATAGTAGTGCCTCTAAAGCCCAACATGGCTGGAAGGCACCAGTAGGACTCTCACCCAGGTCACTAGGTCTAAATCAAAAGTATAACTGAGCGAATTTACTTGCACATAGTAATAACATAACTGGATTTCTGCAGTTATCGGATTATTCTAGTGGTCATTTAAACAGCATAAAATGATTTCTCATGCAAACATAACCTGGTAGAGTGTAGAGCTGTCACAGACATGGCTAGCAGAATTAAATAAAATTTTTAAAAAACTTGCCATGCCCGCTCATTCTTAAAGACGTGATAGCATGTTTAACTTGCATGTGAAAAGCATTTAAGAATTACATTATTAAAGTTGATTGATCTGACTACAGACAAAATCACAGTCTACACATTATTATATTATTGGATTATATAAAAACACTTACTGTTTATATAAAAGATAAGCTATAACCTGACCTTAAACAGCAAATCTACAAGGTATAGCAACAGGTCCAATTGCCTTATTTAAATGGTAGTCATATGGCTGTCTCCTTTCACTAATAGCTAAAAAGAAACAGCAGAAAAGCAACAATATATTTTACAATTTATACTTAATTTTATACAGTGGTATGAAACAGTTCGGGCACCCCTAATAATATTCATGATTTTCCTTTATAAATCATTGGTTGTTAGGATCAGCAATTTCAGTTAAATATATCGTATAGCAGATGAACACAGTGATATTTCATATAAGTGAAATTAAGTTTACAGAATTTACAGCAAGTGTGAAATATTGTTACTAAGTGTAAATTATTTAAACTAAATTAGGCAGGTGCAGAAATTTGGGCACCCCAGCAGAAAATTTACATCAATATTTAGTAGATCCTCCTTTTGAAGAAATAACAGCCTCTAAACACTTCATATAGCTTCCAGAGAGTGTCTGGATTCTGACTGAAGGTATTTTGGACCATTTTTCTTGAAAACCCATCTTCAGTTCAGTCAGGTTTGATGGTTTCTGAACATGGTCAGCCCACTTTAAATCACATTACAGATTTTCAATAATATTCAAGTCTGGGGACTAAGGTGGCCATTACAGAACGTTGTACTTGTTCCTCTGTATAAAGATTTTGAGCAGTGTTTAGGGTCGCTGTCTTGTTGAAGTGTCCAGCTCCGGTGCAACTTTAACTTTGTCACTGATTCTTGAATGTTGTTCTCAAGAATCTGCTGATATTGACTGGAATCCATGCAATCCTCAAATTTAAAAAGATTCCCAGTACCTGCACTGGCCACACAGCCCCACAGCATGATGGAACTGCGACCAAATTTTACTGTGGGTAGCAAATGTTTGCCTTGGAATGCTGTGTCCTTTTTCCACCATGCATACCTTGCATACTTTGTTGTAATAACTCAGTTTTAGTTTCATCAGTGCATAGCACCTTATTCCAAAATGAAGCTTTTGTTTTTAGGTCATTTGCAAAATTTCACATAGAACTGTAATATAACAAATGTTACGTGTCCTCTTAGTGTAAACTCTAAATGGATGTGTGACATTCAAACTTAAAACCTGTTCTATTGTCTCTAAAGCAATTTTCCTAGACTGACCTGATCTCCATCTCCCCGAACACGTTTACTCTCGGGCGTGCCACCATCACTTCTGATCACTTTGGTCTTACGCTTTTTCAGAGCATCAGATGACATGGCTGAAAGCAAAAACACACCACAGAGCAATCATTTAACTGCAGTTGTAACTTAACTTTATCTCTTTCTTTAATATTTCATATAACTTCTGTTTTTGTTTGGCAAAACTCAGATTCAATACATTATCCATGATGACTGATTGACTTGAGTGTATATGCGCTCAAGTCTATGCCGATTTAGCATAATCAATTAACATAACATGCATGTTAGGTTTGGACTGTGGGAGGAAACCGGAGTACACCCACACAGACACGGGGAGAACATGCAAAAAAAGGCAACAGTACTACTCACGGCCCTCTCCCCCCGCTAAATACTGAAAAACACAAGCTACTGCTGTTAAACCTAAATTCTTGTATTATAGAAAGTGGCGGTAATTCGTTGTGATTAGAGTAAAACAAATCAGAACGTGAAATGGATCAAAGCATGAAGAGGTAGCTACGTAATGCTACTCTTTACTGAAAGTTGGTGGGTTGGTCATTTAGTAACTTTTCATTCATTAAACACGTTTACAAAACAGGATTATATTGATACAACTAAACACGCATACTAACCTATGCTAGCACACTGCATTGTGTGAGCTCTAAGCTAGCGTGCTAGGTACAGTTCTGACATATTTGAAACCATATGTTCGGAGCCGCACATGCATTACATTAACAATAGCACACCATGTGGAAAATAAATAAAATCATAAATCCATACCTTCGTTTAACTAATTTCAGGTTTAAACTTCAAAACAACACAGCTCAACAGCGTAAACCGGATACCATTAGCTAGCTGTTTTCCCCTAGAGGATATTTCAACATTAAAGTCGGAACGGAAACTACGTTCACGTCGAAGTACCTAAAAGAAGATAAGCTTTTATTTTGAAACAAAGGCTTCTAAGCATATTGAAGTATACGCTCTACGTTTTTTAATATTCTTGTAATCTGAGTTGCCAGTACATTAGTTTGTTTAAAATTCATAGTTGGATCCGTATAATCACGCAGTGGTTGTGGTTTATAGGTTTGGCAAATGGAGGGGGACTATGTCTAATACGACTTTGTGTATAGCAATCTGTATGCATTGTTACAGCGGCTACACAACCGGATAGACAAAGCTTATGAAAGCATACATAAGTGTTGGCTTTAATAATTTAGGTGTGAAGGAACTATGGCTCAGTGGCGTCCCGTCACAAACCTGAGGAATCGGTTGGTCCATCACCCACCCGTAGTCGTGTTTTTCCTTTGCCTGCTGTCCCTAGCTGGAGCTTTCATTACAATAGGATTATACTCTTATAACCACGAGATCAAGAACCCAGACATCGACACGGCAAGTCTACTGATTACTTCTATACAACTTATAACAATACAATTTGAATTTACTTTTGTTCCATAAAATGTTGTGATGAATATATGTATTGTGTTGTCCCAATTTACACTGCTCCCAAAAAGTTGGTGATATTTTTAAATGAAATATCCATTCAATTTTGTGAGCAGTATATATTACTTTATATAGGAAAATTCTTAACCCCTTCAGGCATTATTTCATTCATTCTACCTACTATCCTTAACCAATACTGCACTTTAGTCTTCAACATTCTTTACATGCTCTTGTAGAACACTGTTTCGTTCCAATATTTTTTGTATAGATATAACTGACTATTATACTTGCACTGTCAAGCCATCATCTGCTCCTTCATCTTGGTTTGCAACTGTTGTGTGTACTTATTTGACATATTATACATTCACGGGCCACTTCAAGTACACCATATTTGCACTAAGAAACATGGAGTTGCAGGAGTTGCCCCCCTTTTGCTTTCAAAACTGCCTTAATTCTTCATGACATAAATTCAACATGGTGCTGGAAACATTCCTCTGAGATTTTGGCACATACTGACATGACAGAATCACATAGTTGCTGCATATTTGTCAGTAGCACATCCATGATGCAAATCTCCCTTTCCACTACATTTCAGGGTAGTTCTGTTGTTTGAGATCTGGTGAATTCCGTGGCCATTTGAGAACAGAGACCTCATTGTATATTAAAATAAACAGTTTGAGTTTGAGCCTTGTGACCTGGTTATCCTGCTCGAGGTAGGCATTAGAATATGGGTACACTGGTCATAAAGGGAGTATTTAAAGAATGCTCAGTTGTTAATAAGGGTCCAAAGTGTGCCAGAAGAATATCTGTCACACCATTACAGCACCACCAGAAGCCTAAATCGCTGATACAAGGCAGGATATATCCTTGTTTTCATGATATTTATGCGCAATTCTGACTTTAGCACCTGAATGTCACAGCTGAATCGAGACTCATCAGATCAGGTTATGTTTTTTTCTATTGTCCACTTTTGGTGAGTCCGTGCAAATTGTATCCTCAGTTGTCTGTTCATGTAACAGGAGAGGATCACAGTGTGGTATTCTGTTGCTGTAGCCCATCTGCCCCTTGCTTCCTCATTCTAATCGTCATCTTAACCATGTTTTTTTTTTTAGTTGCTGCCATGGGATTTGCTGATTAGATATTTCAGTTAACAAGAGCAGCTGAACAGGTGTAGCTTATAAAGTTATATATATGTAATACGTAAATATAACTAGGGTTTATTTATACTTAATACAGTTTAAAAGAAAACATTTTATTATGTACAGTATGCACTGTTACAATGAGTCAACCTCCTATTATATGGGGACTATACATTATTTAATTATCTAAATATCTGCTGCCCAAACCGTTTTCCAGAATGACATGTTCAGATTTGTAATATTTGTTTATTAAATGCCGTGTCAGCATCAATGGCCATTCAAAATATTAGACAATATTACATCAGTACTGATCAGACACATTCATACAAGGTCAATGTAGTCTTTGAAATATGGGTTCTCAGAGCAACATGGGGAAGATATACGTAACTTCCTACAGGTGGAGTCCAATGTTGGAATGATAGACCTGACCATGGTATTTGTTTGTTTCAGGACTGGAACCAGTTGCTGCATTCTCTTGCAAGTTTGAAGTTCTGCACACAGTTAAACAACACAGAAGTTTATACAGGGAAAGGGGATATGAACTCACGTCCACTATTAGATCATGAAGATGAATCTAATTCCTTATCAAGTGCTGTGGAAGTTGTTCATGTGTTTTTGCAAGTTCCTCTTATGCATGTTAAAGGTTACACAGAACACAGTGCAATTAGTGCCACATTAAATGGGAGCCAGTTAGGCCTAAAAGGTATATATATGCTTTCACTAAGAACTGAGTACCAACCTATAAGTATGGTTAATATGTTGTATTTGAATTAGGTTGTCTTTCCATTTGTTTACCTTTGTTTTTACCTTTTGTTGTTATCAAACCTTTGTCCCACAGGGACTGCATCGAAGCAGTCATTAAATGTGTCTCTGTACTTTGACTTGAAAACCCAGACATCGACCGCAGATGAAAACATTCCAACAAATGCTGAAGCAAAGCCTCTGTTTTCCTTATCCTGTTTGAAGATAACTGCGCCACTCCACCTTCTACCTCAAACTCCGTAAGCAAATACGGTTTAAGACCACAACAGCACATTAAATGGACATTTTATATATTCTTTCTGAGTTGAATTTATTTTCAGGTCACCGCCAGAATGTCCAAATAATCAAAAGCTGGACAATATGGTTCCCAACACAGCACTTGCAATAGAGTCATATAAGCAAAGCTCCACTTCACCATCATGTCATAGTTTGGAGTATACATCTGACCCCAGATTAACAGTCCTACTCACTCAGGTAAAAAAACATTGACACTGTTTGTTGTGTTGATTGAAGCATGTGTATATAACTGTTTATTGAGAACTAAAACATATTGTAGGAGAATCGAAATACCTCCTCTAGCATTATTCTAAGGGGTTATCAGTATTAGGCAGGACTCTTCATCTTCTTGACATATCTCGTTGTAAGATGTGAAACTTCTCATGTAGAAAATGTTTATTTAGTAGACACCATAAATAGAATAATCAATTATATGTCGTATATAATTATATGCATGTCATAGTCAACGGAATGGACGTGTGAGAAAAGGGTAGAATGGCCAGATTGTTATGACCAGATGAACGCATCACGGCATCTCTGAAATGGTTTGTGAGGCGCTTCCAGTCAGCAGTGGAAAATAAATAAAAACATAAAAACAGTATGGGATTATGGTTTAATAAACACTAAGTTCTGAGTAACTTTAAAGCAATACCAATGGGTTGTTGGGTGGCACAGTGTCATGTGGTTATCACCATCACGTTATAGCTCCAGAGATACATTCAGAGCCTGGACTCCAGCTGTGTGGAGTTTGCATGTTCTGTACATTTTTACGTTGGTTCCTCCCAAATTGTGCTTGGCAATGGACTGGCATCCTACCTAGTGTTGAAAGTGAGTAAAGACTTGAGTGACTTTATCAACAAACAACTCATTATGAGCAGATGATTGGCTTATGGGATTTTTTGCTGGTAGTTAGTACCCACCAAGCAGTCTGAGGAGGGACAAACATTCCATCAATTGCATGTTGGTGCCCAAGGCTCTTTGTTGTGCATAGACCAACAAATCCTATCTTTCTGGTTCAGTGGATAGAATAGCCTTTAGGGTAGAAGTCACATATGTTTAATGCTGGTTACAAGGGGAATGCGTCACACAGCTGAGTGCCCCCTGCCAAGATAGGTGTGCACTGGGGAACTTTATCTGGGGGAAGTGATGGCATTAGGAAGCACCACCACTGGATAGAACTGGAAGAGTGATGCTCTGGGTAATGTTCTGCTGGAAAATCCTGCATTCATATTGAATTGACACATAAAACTACCTAAACATCATTGTGGTCTAAATAGTTTGAATAGTTTGAATGGCTCATCTGTGCATCTGTAGAATCATGTTTCTTTTTGACCTCATAAGAAACTAACTTATCCTCCTTCTGTCTTCTATTTTACTAGGATGAGACAGCCTTAGCCAGGTATCACTTGATGCTGATAAGCATTGTACTGCTGGCTATTTGCATATTAATCTGCTTTTGTGGAAGTCTTACCTGCTCCAGTTTACATCGCTTCCTTGAAAATGACCACAGTTTCCAAAAGGTAAAGATAACACACCAACTACATTAAATGCATGTTACCACAAATGTCTTACACTCCAGTGGAGTGTATTTAAAATGAATACAGTAGTATTTCTTTTATCCTCCTCTGAAATATGTATTTGACTTGACAGGAAGCCCTATTGAGGTAATGCGGATCAGAAGTGCACATGAATTTGATAAGTGAATTAAATATAAATGTATCTAAAAATCTGTGAATCGCACGTTTTACAATTTTCAATAAAACTATTGAGTATTAGGCTTTTGTGATCTGTTGTCTTCTTTGTGTTATTCAGGATGTCTATAAAGCAAGTCCACTTTGGTAACATTGGCAATGTTGGTAACCTTAGCGGGGTTTGTCACATCATCCACAGGCCTCACGTTCAGTTGGTGTAATGTGGATAAAACCTGGGTTCCTTGAGATTCACATATATTTTAAAACAGCCTCGCATGTCAATTGTTTGGTAAGCAACACATTTATTAAAGTGGGACTTACTTTATAACCACCCAGCATAGTCCAATAAACATGTTTGTAACTATCTTCATGCTTTAAAGTTTCTGAAGATTGTTGTTCTAGTGCAGTGCAAAACTGAGGAAAGGTGGCATGTCAAAAGTGAACTGCATTTAAGTATAGGCTGGGATAGGCTCAGTATTTGATCATTTGATGTCAGTTAGATAAGCATTTCGTCATGTGTTTTAACCCTACAAGTTCCTGGTTAGGGTTGCAGGGAGGATCCAGTGCCTATCCTAGAGGTCATACGGTGCAGGCATAATGGTTGGTACCTTGAGTACAGGACAGGTGCTTGAGTGGAGCACTAGGAATTTGTTAGCCCACTAGTATGACCTGCACTGGGCACTGACAATTGGCTGGGTAGGGCATCAATTTTTGCCAAAAGTATATAACACCCAGAGCTTGAGTTGCTGTTATGTCTCAGATATGCAAATGTTTGCAGGTGTAGCTCTAAGAGGCTACTTTTGGGTACATAACCTCTTGGTGAGAGATTGACTGCAAGACATGCCTCTGTAATGCACATAATGTAACGCTCTCTGTAACGCTCAGTCAGTTGACAGACAGAGGTGGTGCGTCAACGGACTGAGCAGGATGGTTGTTTCAACGAATTGTTTGCCATCTAAACCGTTCTGACCAAGCTGTTAGGAGATGTTGGGAGCAGTGATGCTGCAGGGTACGCTGACACAACGAACAGGCTTTGTACGGCCTGGACAGACCACCAATAGAGAAGACCATTTGATCCCCCAACAGGCACGAGTTTGCAACTCCCAGTTTCGTTATCCACCATCCAGACACAGGTGGCACATCACTACACACCTGTCTCTGTCCGAACCATTTCCAGCAGGAAGAAATGTGTTGTCACAGCACCCATTATGTGTTCTGCTGTTGAGAGGCAGCCACCATCACCTTCACTTGCAGCTGTGTTAGACTAGACTGCCGCAAACTGGAATTGAATTGTCTTTAGTGATTAATTCAGGGTTTTGTGTTGGATCTGATAGCCATCGAGTTAGTATGAAAGCCTCATGGTGATGCTTCAATTCTGCTGGTGAGATGGATGAGGATGCACAGGCCCCGTGTGCTGCAGAACGTTTATCCAGGTTTTAAGTGGCCTAACTGGGTAGCAAGAGTCTCCTTTAACATATCATTTTACTCTTACAATGTAATGACTTACATATATCGTCATTGTATTCATAAATAAGTTTCATTCAATTCCAACAACTCCTTCCTGATTATTTTTAAGTCAATGAGCATACTCATTAAAGGCTTCATAATCAGACAAAGTCAGATACTTACTTGAAATGTCCTCAGGGTACCCAAAGCTGACTCTGCAGACTGGTTATGCAAAACATCTGTTGAACGCTGCTGTGATGACATGCTTCAAAACGTTTGCGTTTGGTGTTTATGTGGAACATCCTTGTCACATTAGTCAACATCACATGTTCACAACTCACTATTTGTCAGTGGGTTGATCATAAAATAGATAAAATCCACTTTAGTCCAGGATTAGCAAAACTGAATAAACAGTACAACTGTGAAGAAAACCCAACAATACTCATTGATAAAAGTGTAACATGCCAAGATTAAAAGGCCAGGCGACTGTAAAACCCAGTATGCAGTTATGTCTCAGGCAGATATGTAAAGTATTTCAAGAGGGGTCTGATAAGACACACTTGGTTGCCACAAGAATGTGTAAAAGTGCTTCACCTGCCGCCCTTTAAAAAGGCTCTTAGTGGCTACTTTTGGGTAGGGTAACGCTCAGTACTCCACTGGGCCCTTCACGAAAACATTTTGCCCAGTTGACAATCTTCGAGAGGGGATGGATCACTGGAGTGAGAGAAGCAGGATGGTGTCGACAAATTGCCTGCCATCTAGGCCGTTCTGACAAAGCTATGAGGAATTGTTGCGAGCAGCCTACGAACACTTTACGGCCACTTGCACATGACAAATAAGCTCCGGACAGCCCAGACAGACCACCAGTAGAGAGGATTGCTTGATCCGCCAACAAGCACGAGTAGCTCCCATAGTTCCATCATCCAGAGCTTGCTCCGCTGTCAGATAATTTCCAGCCACTTAACAGTAGGAAATATGTCACATGACCAAATTCATGTCCTGTCTTTCACAGCCAGCCAGTCATGAATCAGAAACTTGGACTGCACCAGTATTGTCTTCAGCAAAAGAATCCAGGTTCTATATGGGACCGTATGACAGTCGGGATTAAGTAAAGAGTCCTTGTGCTTCAATGCTGCCTTCATCAAGCTGCCCCAACTGCTTGTGCGATTGTTGAGGATCCATAGGCACGGCAGCAACATCTATGGGTAAATGTGCTTCAGGATAACATACAGAAGTTCTTTCTTCAATTCCCAACCATATCAGTCTAACATGGTATTCTTCTTTCAGCTGTACAGTTTTCCATAATAAACATATCCTTTCACTCTAATGTTGTAATCACCCATATATACACTGATATACACTAATGTTGTAATCATATACAATATACCCTGCTCACAAAGATTAGGTTATATTTCCTTTTGAAATATGCTTACCATGCTTCATGTAGCCTAGACAAACTTCAGCAACACAAACGAACGCACTGCTAAAATATATCTGCCTTGAAGCTAGGAAAATGCTCAGGATTTATATTATACAGTTTTATATAATACATATAATTACATTTAAACATACTAACATTTCACAAGTACGGTTTACTCTGCTCATTTGTACTAAACTTGTACACGCTGCAGAGTTGCACAGAAGTTATATTTATTTATCTATCTAGTTTTTTTTAATTCAACATACTTTGTGATCCTCTTTTCACCATTTCCCTGTACCTGTCTACTTCTTTATGTATTCCCTGTTTATTTTTTCAATACAGTCTGTGTCAGTGGAGCACTTGGCATTCCAAACTCACTGAGGCATTGGTACACCTTAGGGTATTCAGTTTCATTTAAAATGTACCTTCATATGCGGGCTAAACAGTTTGATCTCTTAATAGACACATTGGATGCATGAGAAACTGACCAAATTTTTCAATCTGAGGAAGGACAAACCATAAACCGGTGACAGGGCACCAAAGACTCATGGTTGTGTAACTACTGCCCAGGTTAACTATAGTGAGCATGTGAACATTGACTTTACAGGTCTTTGACATGCAGTCAGATGAGTCCTGTTTTCATTCCCCTCATGTGGACAAATGGGTAAACACATAACTCCCAGTTACCCACAATTAAAAACATAACTTATCCTCCCAAGGTTTCGATCTCATCAAATCAGGGAGTTTTGACCGTACCACCGTCACGGCTAGGCTACTATTCTTCCTTACTGGGATGGTGGTCTGCTTTGACACGATGCCCTGTGGTAAAACGCGCCATTCAAATGACGCTGGCTTAACTTCTGCAAACATTTACGTGGCTGTCTTGTTGGCCTCTACCTACCTTGCGCCCAGGTGATCCTCAGAATGCTATGATTCATCTGTAATATAAACGCTCAAATATTAAATGCGTGTATCATAAAAGACAGAAACTGAATATCATTAGAAGAAATGCTAAATACAGCGTTCACCTTTCCATTTCACGCCACACCACGAGTCCTCCATGAGGAAGATGAGCGCTCTTAGTGACCGACGGTCCTGCGGTCAAATGAAAGTCGCAGATAGGCGCACGGTGGCCCGGTGGTTGGCTATTCGGTGATGGAGGGGC